>CABFVZ010003426.1:0-37162 GCA_902151445.1 Timema monikensis | reverse complement strand
CCCCCCCCCGTTTACTAATATGCCTCGCGGTCATATGACTAATCAGAGAAGATGCCTCTTAAGAGAATTTGTGATTCAAAAACGCAATACCTTTTAATAAGTTAACTACCTGGTTAGAACATTATTAGACTCAACCAGACAGTAAATAAATATTTATCACTGATATAATTGCTGGCTTCTGGCGTTCTTTTTGTGTTTCAAAACTGTAATATCTGACAGACACAAACCCAATTATTAACACTCTATGCATTCATTATTTGATAATGCGAGAGTCTGGAATATTCCGCTGAATTTGTCTTTTTGTAGGAGCGGTAAGGAAGGATTAGAAAAAAAAACCTTGAATTATCTATCAATTTTATTGAGGAGGGTGTGGGGGGTGGAGGTAAATATATTTGGAGATGGGGATTGAATCAGAGATCTTTAGACACAGCTCCCCAACGTCAGGTATGTTCAATATTTCAAGTTTTTTGCGCAAGCTAAAGATAGTCCTGATTTTGGTAAAGAGTCCAGTCCGTTCTCGGAGGCTTTATATCTTACCAATATTCTACTAAACAATAGGATTCTGGAACGAGATAAGGCCTTAAAGAATGGTCTTCCTACCAAAATCGACGGTTGCCCATAACACATTCTGTATTATATATATTGAAATACTCATTTCATTATATATTTTTTCACCTTATTTAATTAGTCGTCTATCTTCTTCGCACTTCTTTTGGCTAACTTTATTTGTTTCTCTTTTTCTTTTCTTAAACTATTATTATTAGCACCGCGTCTTACTACCCGTTCGGGTTATATGCACTTACGCTAATGTGTAATGGTAGGGTGATTATGAGATGAAATGGAGGACCTACAGTTTAACGTGGAATCCGAACCACGGTGGAGGCCTGGCATTCCCCACATTCACAAGATGTCTTGTCAGAGGTGAAGGAAGGGTTTGGAAATCAGATAAATCTGTGCCGGGACCGAGGATTGAACCCCGGCCGCCAGCACAGAAGTCTGACACCTTACCCCTAGACCACCAGGTCACCTCTTTTCTTAAAAAAGTGTTGCGTTTCCATTTCTCTTTAGTTGGATGTTTCATGATTATTAATTATAACTGTTAAAATAGTTCTACAAATACTTGAATATTTAACTAAAAAAGAGTTAAAGACAGTCAAACAAATTAAAATCTACTAATTATTGAGGAATTTAACGTGCACTTTCTAAACCGACTGATTATTCACCAATGACAAATGTTTCGGCCATGCCAGGAATATAACCTTTTTTTCTCAGTCGACAGACAGACAGACTGCCTACCGACCGGGCTATTTTACACAATATGAATAACACTAACTTATTTTACACAAGCATCGAACACGAGACCTGTAACAGACAATCACATGCAAATGCAGCAATCCTACTCTGGTTGCGCGGGCCGACATTACACACACGATATAGTATTATATAGCATACTCACAGCGTAAAGCTATCAAGGATTGGCCGTGGAAAGAAAGAGAGAAAGTATCCATTAGTACATCTGCAAAAAATGAATCAACTAATAGCATAGAATAATAAATAACCATTGCCAAGCAACACACACATCTGTCAGCTGCAACAACACACACATCTGTCAGCTGAATAAGATGAACACAGTGGATATTGAGTGTGAATATTTGCTCCCTCCACAATGTTATGGATCTGTCTGTACATTTAACGTGCCCCAGAACCCCCAAAAAGGTTTATCTTACCATTCTGTACGTTACCTGGGCCTCTGACCCAACCTGTGGGATGGTCATATCGCGGGCGATTATTTTATTTTGATTCTGACGCTCGAAAATGCCTCTAGCGATTTTATTTAAAATTAATATCTAAAGAGTGTTTTACAAGTGAAAGAACTTTGCACACACCCACTAACGCGCTACTATCACAGTGGACTAGACTGCCGAGGACGAGGAGATCAAGGTTTGAATCTCGGTTGGGTGTACTGAGGTGGTTTTCAACTCTCTACGCAAATGCGGGTACACTTCCTCTAAATATAACCTCCCTAATCCCTAAAACCATTAGCGTAATTAGTACATAATCGTATAACCCGAACGGGTAGTAAGACGCGACGCTAAAATAAAAACCTTGTTTACTTGATTTTAGTGGGGACGGGGGGATTCGTTTAAGGGTAGTTTGAAAATGTCACAAACTAAAATAAATCCTACAATATGAGCAAGTTTGTATGTGTTGATAGACACTAATGTAGTTACATGCAGCCGAGCTAGTTCCTGGATCTATTTGTATTTGAAAATATCATATTTATTCTAGAACTATGATGCATCTTCCTCTAAATAATAGCTATCAACAGAGCAGACATGAAAACGTAACCCTTTATTCGGAGTGGCTCAAACACAGTAAACCTGCTTACTAAACTTACTAAGCGGTGCTTCGTTGATCTAACTTATCGCTTACGTCATCAGGCGGTGTAGAAATATCCCCTCCCACGAATGAAAGATACTCGGCTAATCTAGAACCAGCAATCATGCCTTTTTCTATTCTACAATAGCGAAATGGTGAACGGTTAATAAGTTGGGTGTTTTTTTTTATTATATATATTTTTTTTTCGATGTTGCGGATTTTTATAAATTCTAGTGGATCGTTGCGGCGATGACTGCAAAATATCACGCTACAAATGTATTCAAAATTTTTACTGGGAAAAGTTCCTCGATTTTTTTAGTTAAAGGTTTACTCATCAACTTTACATGATAAATGTTTAGCTTTCGGTGTTTCCTTGTTTATATTGTAACACAACATGTTGACGAACACGATCCCAACTAGTTGTGTTACAATATATACGAACTCCCAACTTGTTGGGGATGTTGGCCAACATGTTGGTGTTGGGAGAGGTCAGAGCCAACAAGTTGTGTTGGGTTGAGTTGTAAATAATAAACGACCAACCCAACATGTTGGCTGATTTGGGAAGTTCTGCGCATGCGCTAGAGAGTTAAGGCTACAGTTACACTGGCAAGTGAATTGCGACATTTTTATAAATTGCTATGAGATCTGTCGGGCGAGTGACTTTCGACAGTTCTCACAAAGCTGTTTGCACTTGAGAGGAGAATATTGCTCACGCAAGGTTTTGATTCACACATTTTGGAATAACGCCTCCCGTCAAACGTCTCAAATATGCTGCTGCATTATTAATACTAAACCAAATATATTCTTTAAGGAGGGGATGATAAAGTATCTCTTTTTTTCAACTTATTTTTCTTCGATTCTTGATTAGATTGACTACTTATTCTGTGCAGCTTTCTAGATATTTCCACTGGGTCGATGGAAAACTTCTTTGCTATGGCTTGTATGTTGTAAGGCATCTTTTTTTAATGTCTCTCTATTGTAAACTCTGCAAAAAACTTTATTTTCCCCATAAAGAGCAATTAGCAATTTTATTTCACTATCGCTCCCCTTTTTAAGGCGGATATAACCGAGAGAGATAATTAACTCGCGCGAGATTACTTGCCAGTCTACACCTGTTAAAGGCTCCCATAAAGCTCATAGTTGTAAAACATTTTTCTCCCGGAGTCACAACAATTTTCCTTTTCATTTTACCACGTAAATGAGGATACAGAGGTATAACCAAGCATTAAAAGTTCACATATGACATGCCTACAAAGTTATCAAATCCACTTTGCAAATGTAGGTCATTCATTATTCCCATGTACGCACCTTCAATTTGACGTTCAGCCAAAATAAAACCCTTCAAACCCTCCACCGTTTCTTACGTTCTGGTTCTTCTGCAATAGTACACTTCCTGTCAACACAATACACGAAGAAACGGCAAGTAATACGAGGTTATCCATGGCTATAAATGTGTAGACTGGTTAAAAACTAGCGCAGGACCCAGGATGTTGGTCCAACAAGTTGGCGACAATAAACTCAGCTTACTTTTCCACATGTCTTGTCTCCCAACATGTTGGGTCCAACTTGTTACATAATAAAACTAGGTAGAGCGTGTGAATTCCCCTTCGCCCAACAATGATAATTTTAAAAGGACCCCTCTCCCAGCTCTCTCTATCCATCTATTTGTTGCACCAGACCACGCAAGTAAGAATTGAGTAGGTATTATTTTTAACCAAAGAGAAATATTTTATTTTACCGACACAATCATACACAGACAAGAGTTTCCATGGAGATGTAAACAAAGAATAGCTTAGTCACCGCCCACACAGAAGAAAGAGATAGACACTTCGGTTTTAAATTAGGCTAATCTTTTTTGGAGATATCTTGGACCCCCAACATTTAAAATGAATCTAGTATTTATATGACAATCGGTTCAGTGATTTTATCGTAATTTCAATTACCAGATTATCAAATTATACGGATTTAATATGGTTAGATTAGTCTCGGTTCCATTATTTTCTAACGAAGACACCAGGAAACTACCCTGTAATGCGGTCGAGATGCATACAGTAGCCCCATGGCTTCTTTGGTGCTGACTGTCAGAAGTGCTAAACACATGTTTTTGCAGATCATATGGTTCGGTGGTGGGATACATAATTTGGTCCGGTAACTTTTCAAAGCCGTCATCTGTCAGCTGTGAGCTGTCAGTGAGCACCAAAGAAGCCATAGGGTTACTGTACATACAAACAAACTGATGACGCCGTTCCCTTACGTGGTGGGTAGAAACTGTGAACATAGCTCAAACAACAGCTCCGTACTTAGTCCATCCTCACTACCTTTCTCCACACTTCCCTATCCTTGCATACTCCCTTCGCTTCAACAACATACATACACCGAGTCATACATTCTCTTTTATACTCAAGACTCTTAATGTTTCTCTTTTTCACACATTGGTCTGAATTATTTAGCCTCTTCCTTTTGATCCATAATTTGAAGTTCTGATTTGTTAAACCTATGATTTTCAAACAGTGGATTTCTTAGAGGAGCATTTATTTTTCCGATTATCACTCAGTTGAACTCTCATTACATTCCCATGTGAGATATGATTAGTCAAATGGGGGGGGCCTATAGTGTCTGCTTGCACTGGCAACATTCCACGACCAGACTATGTATTTTTGTCCATCAAACTGTGACGGGAACATCACGTGCCTTTGCCCGAATCTAAATGGTATTCCCGTGAGTGGAGCTCGGCATCAATTATTCGTGAACGGGCGTGTTTCAGAACCAAACACACGAACCGTCATTTTAACCAAGTTAACCAAGATAATGGAACCACTAAGAGTGCTAATTAATGTTCAATGGCAACACCGCCAGACGACTTGTTTTCGTCCGGTCGATGGACTAATATTATTTCTGACTGTAACTGTTCAATATTTCTGCACACACACAAAACAAAGCGTGGGTGCACGAGATTATAAATGCAGTCCAATTTTATCAAAAAGGGGCCTTTTAGAGAATACAAACATGTTTGTGGTCAACATTGATAACATTTTATTATTATATTATATAGGTATTCATTATACAGTGGAAACCCGACTATCAAAGATTCCATACTTTCCGAGGTTATGTATTATTATAGGAACCGTACTATCCAAGGTTTCATATTATCCCAGGTTCCGTATTATTTGAGGTTCCGTACTGTCCAAGGTTCCGTAATAACCATGTCCCAAGTTGTAGAGTTCACTCTTCAGTTTAATTTCTCCCAGGGACGTTAACACAACAGAAACATCAGATGAGTTACAATAACAGTTCTCACCCACGTGTCGACTACAGCGCTCGGTGGCTGAATGTATCACTAACGTGGATCAGATATGTTAATACATCCTCTGAGATTCTATGAAGTGAAATTGTTACCGGAAACTTTCCTCTGAGTGTATGACCCGGTATGATTATTGTGCTGCCCGTGACCACAATCTGTTGTTGTGCCTCACTGTTCAGTCGGCCCTTGCATCTTTCCTCCGCACTTGCACCGGCCGCGCCAACCACCCTTTACTGGTTGGATCGCTCCACAATTAATGTTCTCTGAGCCGTCCGTGACGCTTTCCCCACTGTAGTCAGCGCCAAAGAGAACTCCTCTTCCTATTGGCTCGCTTGGTGGCCACTATCACTCACGTTTTCCCGCACCAATGGGAAGCTCCCTTTTCTCCCATTGGACAAGGCCAGGCAGCAGCGGAGGGTATATAACACGGTGAGTTCTGGAGCCGATTCATCCTTGGTATGTCCGGAATGAGACTCTTCATCGCGACCTGGATATGCCTACCATCAAGGACCATTTCCGGAAACTGGCGCAGTCCTACGCCAGACTTCCCGGTGCCACCTATCCTCTTATCCACGGGCTTGGGAACTACATCATCGACCCTGGTGGGTGTCATCGACGTCCCAAAGCCCTGCTCGGATAAGCGAGATGTGTCAGCAGTGGTTTGGGAGGCTCTCACCCAGCCCCCCATAGAGTAGTGTCTCCGCACGTAACTCTAAAAACCCTTAGTCGGTTTCTCAAATTCTTATCCCCCCCCTTTTTTTTACCCCCAATATCACTAATATTATGTAATCTCTGTTTCTTTGTTTCAGAACTTCGCGAAACGCGACAACCCGTTTTTAAATTTTTGCGAACCACACGGTGTGACCAATTGGTCGGTACGTGTTGGAACTTGCTCTCGTGCTCCCCTTCTGGAAGCATCGGAGCATGCCTTTTGTCTGTCTGTCTGTCTGTCTGGAGCCGATTCATCTAACCATGGTTTAAGCACAAAACATTATTATTAGCACCGCGTCTTACTACCCGTNCAGAGGTGAAGGAAGGGTTTGGTAATCAGATAAATCTGTGCCGGGACCAAGGATTGAACCCCGGCCGCCAGCACAGAAGTCTGACACCTTACCCCTAGACCGCCAGGTCACCTACTAAGCACAAAACAGAAACATAAACTTCGCAAGTGGTAACACTACAGGAATGGTTCACTAAATGGAGAATTAAAATAAACCCAGACAAATCAGCAGTACTGGTAATATCTAAAAGGCTCCACCAGCTCCTTTCATACTATTTAATACAGAAATACCAATACATACATGAGTAAAATATCTAGGCATAACAACAGACAAGAGATTAACATGGAGAAAGCACATAGAACAAACAAACTCAAAAGCGCTAGGCAGATTCGTGTAACTCTATCCACTGATAAAAGGTAACCAGCTAACAGAACACACCAAACTAATTATCTACAGATCAGTCATTCAGCCGATCATAGTATACAACTGCGTAGCCTGGAGCTACGCATCAGCAACCTTACTAAATAAACTACAAACTAATCAAAACAAAATACTCAGAACTATAACCGGGACAAACCGCTACACCAGAATAGATGATCTACACACCATGACAAAGAGCAAACTTTTACAAGAAATATACAGGGACAAAAACAAGAAGTTTTACGAACAAAGCGACACGCACACAAACACAATCATAAGATCACTAGGACGCTACGACCCAGAAGACACCAAGAAATACAAAAAAAAACCTAGACTGGCATAGTGACAAACAAAAAAAAACATTAAAAAAAAATATTAAAAATATATAAAACAAAAAACCAACAAATAAAAAAATCATTAGTTTTAGTTAAACATCACTAGTTATAAGCATATCTTATATATATAAAAAGTCACTATGTCATGAAGCCCGGTGGACGCGGACCACCTTCACGAAAGCGCACGGTACAACTTTCACGCACAATCGCTCATTTCACACCATTACTACCTTAGTCACGGCCGGACGCCACTGGGATAACCGTCTAGGTTCTCTACTAGCCAGAGGATAATCCTGGCACCGGGGTTGGCCCCAGATGGTGAATGGAAATGTTATCCACCTCACTCCTAATCCCAAGAAAAGAAAATCCTTCCCCAACAAGCAACTCTTTATTACCTTTGCCACCGCCGGACTCCACAGGGACAACCGACTAGGTTCTCTATGAGTCAGAGGATAATCCTGGCGCCGGGGGTGGCCCCAGATGGGGAATGGAAATGTAACCAACTCCTAAAACAGTTAAGCCTACCAAACCATTCCCGGACTCACGTTTACGCCATCACTCACAAATCAATCATTCCTACTAAACCAACCTTCCTCATCCCTAGAAAAGAAAATCCTTCCAAACCTCTGTACCACAGCGACATCATTCACAATCACCACTATTTTCACTCACAGGGTACTAATTTATAACATTGTATTTATTGCAGCATCATTCAACGATTTCACCCATTCATTGTTTTCACCCTCACATCATGAGGATAATGGCTAGCGACTGCTGCCTGTAACTCGCAAAGCAAAATCAGCCCTTTCTAAGATGACCTAGATTGGCGTTTCTGTCAATTTGGATATTCTTAGTCGGGCAACAGCCGAACGGTGATTCATCGACCGACGTCATCGACCCAGCTGGGTGCCATCAACGTCCCAAAGCCCTGCTCGGATAGGCGAGATGTGACAACAGTTGTTTGGGAGGCTCTCACCCAGCCCCATAGAGTAGTGTCTCCACACGTAACTCTAAAAACCCTTATTCGGTTTCCCAAAAACTCTTTCCACCCCAATATTACTAATAATATGTTTTCTGTTCTTTGTTTCAGAACTTCGCGAAACGCGACAACCCGACTTTTTACTTGCGAATCACACGGTGTGACCAATTGGTCGGTACGTGTTGGAACTTGCCCTCGTGCTCCTCTTCAGGGAGCATCAAAGCATGCCATTCGACTGTGACTGTGAGCCGATTCAGTGGTGGCCCAGCCTGGCGAACCGCCTATGCCAAAGAGCAAATAAATTGTCGTGTTTTAAAGAGCAATTTTGTCTTGACTTCCTCTCCTTTCACCGTTCCTACCTCCCACCGCGACTCACGTTGCCGGGACTCTATCCTACCTCCCACCACGACTCCCCTTTTCCGGGACTCTTTCCTACCTCCCACCACGACTCACGTTACCGGGACTCCGTACTACTGCCGACCGCGACACCAGTGTTGCCGGGATTCCCTCCTTATACCCCTCAACTCTTCCCATCGGCTTGTCCTCGTCACCGGCAATTCCACGAGATAGTATACACCCGCCGCTCCAGCAAAGCCCACCGACGGAAGACCCCGAAGAAAACATCACCGGTCAAACAGTACCTAACCCGAGAGCCCATCTCTTACTACCCGACAGTCACACCCGAACCCCCGGACGTCCCCATTTCACTCCAACATCTTCAAGTGTCCCTGCCCTTGAGGTAGTTAGTTCCTCTCCTCGTCTTCTCTCACCAACTACCCGACCTCCACCTACCCCAATTTCCCTTTTAAGCCTTGAGGGCTATCATTTGTATGTCCTAGCCACCCCACATCCAGCATACGTTTTCTCCTCCATCTCTCTTCCTTACCCCCACCCACTAGACCCACGGGACCGGTGCCTAGCCACAAACGTCACCAGGAGACTGCACTACGAATAGATGCAACCAGCACTACCCGAAGTCGTAGTTAGAGATGACACTGTGAACAGAGTGTCGTCCAAAGCCCGCAGGTTCTCTACCGTTTGGATCATAAAAGGTTTATTTTTTATACCGTCGTAATTAACGTACAATTTCTAAACGCGATACATCAGCAAGCGAATTACAAACTAGCTTAGCATAGTATATATAACGTTACCATACACTAAATTCCTTATCACTTTAATATCCGCGCGCAGAAAATAAATACTTCCAAAAGCAGACCCTCGGTAATCGAGCCGCGACCATTCTTAGATTCGTGGTAGACTATTCTCTTTTGTTTGTTTTGCCGATGACGGATATACCAGGGTTAGAGGCCCGGATTTACACTTTTTTACGCCCTGGGCCAAAGTTCGTGGCTGCGCCCCCCCCCCCCCCCCCCNCCCTTACACCCACATATATATTCAAATTATTCAAATCATAAACATCTTCCGAAAGCTATAATAGCTCAACAGACTTTATGTTAAATATTAATATATTTTCTTTATTGTATAATATTTTATTTTTAACATACAGTCAATAAGTACTTGTTTAGCATTAAAATTACTTAATGTTAAAAGGGAAAATAAGTTAGATCACGTTCCGTCACACTATTTTCCGATTTGTATATAAAATATGAATTGAGGATATTATGATGAATCATAATAACGTAATACAGTTGATATTTGAAAAGGCTATAATTTTAAAGAAACATATATTATGCAGTATTTAAGTCTATACAAGAGTGAAATTAGAAAAAAGAATACAGAAAATCAAGAATATTTTGAATACTAAGTTATTTTAACACAGTTTTCTAGGATTCTAAAATTTCTTTCTTTGTACTTTGGACCAAACCGATGGTGCCGTTGAAATCAACACTTCTGCCTCATGCAGAGAAGCGCCAGAGTTTGTTTTGCTTCGGCGTCGATCTGTGGACATTTGGTATCTTTTTTAAACAAGAAAAGGACTGCTCAGTTTATGTATTCGTAACAGGTGTGCAAACATAGGATATCCACACTTGCTGGTCAGAAGATGAGATTTGAGGGGAAGTAGCTCGTCACTAGCCGACGGTTCTAGTCCACCCCCGTCTTCAAGTTCTGCAGGGGTCAAAGTCCACATTTTTTGTGATGGCAGCAAATCTGTCTGAGAAATATTTATATGCAACCATTTTTTTAAAACTTATTCTTGCAGCTTGTCAACAATGGGAATGAATGTGTTGACTCTGAAATTGCATCGCCCAGAAAAACTTACTTCGCCATCGCGGGTCTCGCCCGCTTGAAGTTTTCTGACAGTCTGCCGTCTCTCATCTTGGCCGTATGTTTTCTTTTCGCAGACTTCTAGAGCGTTCTCTGTATACAAATCAAACTGCTCCCAAAGATCATCGAAGAACTCAATGAGCGACTTGAGAACTTGGACTACTGCCAAGACATCAACGTTCTGCACATATTTGTTTACCTTGTGCAGTCTGTGAAGGACAGTTCCCCAAAACAATACCTCTCTCTCCGTTTTACCAACTACTCGATCTCCGCCCCCCTCCGGGCCTGTACCCTAGGTTGTCCTTATGGGAAATCCAAGCATGATCCGGGGTGTTTGAAGCGTTTGTTATTTTTTAAACAGTTTTCAACTTTCTCCCCATGTTAATTGGAATACATTTCTTCTTGAATTCTACTTTCCTCATTCTTACCTCATTGGTAACACTGAAAGTCAGAGCAGACGCACAAACAGTATATTAGATTATTATTATTATTATTATTATTATTATTATTAGTGTAGTATTGGGCCCGCATTTGCATGAGCTCCAAGTTATTAAAAAACAAATCAAAAGACAAAGTTCACATTTGATGTTTGTATCACCGCGTTTTGCTAAGCGAACGTGTTATTCGCTTATGTACCAATTACGCAGGGAAAGGTGTCAGGGAAAGAAGAAAATGTTCCCGAATAGAGTGAAGAGAGAGTGGGGAAACCACATTGATAAATAGTATTGTTTGGTTATCGTTAATTTCCAAACTTTCAAGTTTAAAATGTACTAAACCCCCGCGAATGTTAGTATGAACATGGTCCTCTTATAGAATCTACTGTACATTAGTTATTAATATTAAAGCTGGTTTTCCACTATCCCTCCAAGAAAATGCAGGTATACTTCATCTAAATTCAACTTTGCTCATTCCTAACACACTATCGTAATTTGTTCCTACATAGACGTATAACCTGAACAGGTATTGAATGGATATATCTGAAAGAAAAGGTTGCTAAATCTACTTTCACGTGTTCATACGTCAAGTCATGTGATCTACAGCAGTTATATGTGGTGTACATTATCAATATCTATAAAATAACAATAACAATATAGTAAACTGTTATACATTTTTACCACAACAAACATGTTTGTATATTGTAAAAGTAGCTCCAAGCGCAGATTAGTAAGGTAAAACAGTTTTTGAGTGTGACTGTACGTAGGAACGGCCAGTGGAGCCGACATCGCAGAGATGAAAGTCCCGCAATCACATTAGTGGTCCGAGTCCTCATCCATTGAAGCGGAGAACGGAATCTCGCGTCCATCCATTCATCATTTAATAAATGAGATTTTATGTTTCGTGGGAGTTCAACGGTTGAGATCAGCCATCGGGCGAAATACCTTTTCAAAGGAACTACACTTCCTTCTCGAGATGTTGGTTACCTACCTCACCGCGTTCATGTTTTTTTTGGCTAAGTAGTTTGAGGTTGGGTTCGACCCTCAAGTAGTTCACAGCACAGTACTGGCTATCTATGGCTTAGAGCGAGGACGGCGTGCTTTAAAGGGATGTACCACTATTCAACTGACCAAAGATGGGGTTAGGATAAGGAATAAGTGTCAAATGAGCTTGTCACTTTAATAAGTGTCGCTCCATTGTACTCTCTATAAAGTTAGTTGCTGGCGTATTTTTCTTAATTCACCCTCCTCTTCCTGTGTTAAATTTGTAAAAATGTTTAAAGTTGTCATTTTCCACTTTGAAAAGTCCGCACATTTATGTTGATTATTACGAGCTATAATTATTACGTGTTCATTACTTTTGTCGGTGAACCTGAACCGCCTTTCCACCCAGTCCACTGCCTCCTCCTTTAAGTCACCCAATATTTAAATCCTCCTCCTCCTCCTTTCTTAGCTCCTCTTTCCCTCAACCTTTTCTTCTATGACGAACTAAATGCCCGGGAAACGAAATGTAACTTCTATTTGAACGTTGAATGGATCTTTATGTATAGAATTATGTAATTTAATGAGGGGGTCACAACACAAATTGTATTGTCATTTGTTTTCGCCTCCTCCCCTGTTTGTTCTCCTACTGCCAAACTAATCCCAAAGTGTCTAGTAACGAGCCCACAGCTCTGTAATAGACTCCAGTTCTGGTGGTATTGACCCAGTGTGTTGTGCGTGTTGCGGTCATAAATCAGTCAGGGGCAGTTGGCGGCCTTATCAGTGACAGTCGCCGCCGCGGTGGAAGTACTGTCGTTACGTGCTTGAATAGGCCTGCTCTGACCAGGCTTGCTTGGATTAGGTAGAACTGTTTTATAAACAGTAACATACACTCTGTTTCAATCAACTCCAGAGCCTGGAAAAGCTGGAGACTCTGGGGCCTCTTAAAACTAATATACAGATCAATTTTAATAGGAAGGGCCATTCAAGTATTAAGACTTTTTTTGGCCGTCAATAATGATAAAACTTTAATATATTACTAGAGTTATTGATAGTGAGAGCTGTGGATCACAGGACTTGACGTATTAATAAGAGAACTTTCATCGGCAGTGAGAGTAGCGCTTTAGACCATGCGGCCACCGAAGTGGGTGATAATGCTTTTCCTATGAGCGTTGGACTGTGATAATTTGTGTCCTTTTTTTTTATGAAGAGCCGGAAGGGGTAAGTTGTCTAAAGGGAAAGGGAAGTTTGAGGACACGCCTCTCCCCTCACTCTCTTCCTCACCATAGAGTTCTCGACCTGACTATATTTTGAGAGAGAGAGAGAGAGAGAGAGAGCGTTGCAATCAAAAGGAACTAACTATGAACTAAACAGTTTCTCATTACAAGTTCTCACCACCGTGGTTTGGGCGCTGCGCCCTCCAGTACCTATAGACATCTATCGAGAGTCGGAAATAAAGAGAGAGACTGTCGCGAACAAGATTTGCAGCGCTCCGAGAGGTAGTTTCAGTCGTTAGCTCTCTCGAATATCCCGTCGCGTCAGTCCGGGCAAATGGTCCCAAGAGGACACAGAAAACGTACAAATTAATTCAACTTTGTTCCGTGTCTGAATGTCGGAACACTTCCAATCCGCTCTATAAGTCGGTACCAATTTATAAATATTACATTACACTGCCTTAAATTAAGGGTGCCGCCTACTTGGAGGAACGTGATCCTCAGGCTAAGGAGGGGCAGTTCTCGACCGTCAACTTTTGAATGATCAGTGTACTGTTTGTAAATATCGTCTCTATTGGGATACCATTTTGCCAAAGTTTAATTATCATAGGATGAACCTTATTTAGCAGCTATAAACGGTAATATAATCAATCTACTGTTAAGTATTTATACGCCAAGTGATGTGGTCTACAGCTGTCAATTTTGATATGTTTGTATTTTCTAAAAGGCCTTTCCTAGGAAAAATCTAACTGAAACAACGTCCTAAATGGACCAAGAGGAGCTTATGTTTACACACACACACACCTGGTGACATTCCACCCCACGCCACTGGTGCAACAGTGAATACTTCACCAAACCTTTGCCAGTGCAAACATCTCAAACAACGGCTCATTCCCCTTCCAAAACTGTGTTGAGCTCATATGTAAAAGAAATTTTCTCTGCGCTCTCGGGGAACAACTGACAATGAACGCCAGTATAATGTTGTATTGACTATAAAATGAGGTTGAAAATATATCATCCCGATCTTAAAGGAGAGTGAGGCTCGTATATGTTGCAGTTTTTTTTATAACTAGAATAACAAAAATATGGCTCTAGTACAAACATAGACTTTAATTTTCTACACGTGGTATTCCTGAAAGTTCTTAAATATCACTCAAAGAGTAGTGCCTATCGCGGAGTTTGAACAGAAACTTTTAGCTCAAGACAATGATCTTATTTATTTTGGTTTAAAAAAAAATCACTATGAAAACCACTAAAATACCAACTTTAATCTGAGGTCCCTTCCATTTCACCCTTAAATTTTGCCAAGATGAGATATTTTCCTAATTAAACTGGATTCTCCTAATTTTGTTTAGATTAAACCCGTCTTGTATATATCACTGGTATCACTATCACAAATCATGTGCGATAGTGATAACGGGCCAGTGACGCCTGGACTACTCCTAAGGGTCCAGTCGCAGAATATTTCCAAACTGGGTTATCTACGCGATACACAATGTAATACAGGCAATGCTCTACATAGTTTCTGGGCGTGCCCGACACACACAACACACACAAAACACACAACACACACAAAACACACGCGGGATGCACAAAACACGTTCCGATGTTCGCACTCTCGGTGAGAGAGGTACGTCCATGAAATTGGTTAACATTTCGGAACGGAAACAAAATACCTTTATAATGATAATAAAGGAAATAAAAGGACAACTATAGGACAATGCTTTTTTTTACGATTAAAAATTGAGGAAAAGCTATATATTTGGGAAATTTGGGGCGGGGGGTGAGTCCACGAGGTAAATATTGGCCGGATTACCATAAAAATAAGATTTGAGGCTTACAGTATATAAACAGCAAACTTCGGACAGTCAACCTTGACCATTAGTCTCCCTAGATATGAGGCGAACCAGAATAGCTCAGTTTTAGATCGATAGTGCACAAAGTCAGCGGTCCCTGGTTCAATTCCCTCAACAAGGTTGCCATTCTTTCCCTTAAATAATTTGACTCGAGTTATCAGCACTGATCCTGCGAACAAGCATCAGTTTGTGACACACATCACGTGACCAGTCTCTCTATGTTTAACTTATAGCTGTCGAAAGTAACCTCTTAACAACATACGGAGTTGCGTATGGATACATGAAAATAACGTGTATTAACCACTTGTAACTGTAAGCTAAGGTTATTTTTATAGCGATACGGATATACTTCATGGATTGTAGTGCCCCCTTATGGTTTTATCCCAGTCAAAATTTGGGAAAATAAAACAATAGAAAGGATATGGAGGTTTTAATTGGTATTTTCGAGACAATTTTATAAAACAATCGCTGAGAACAGAAACTCCCTTGTTACATTACTACTTCACTGGACTAATTTGGTAACGTGACAAACAAGGTGAAATTTAGATGCAAAGATAAATTGTTTAACAATAAATAAATTTATTAAAAACAGAAATAATAAGAATTAGGTTTATAATAATGTTACAAGATTACAAGTTTGAAGCTTGTTTCAATTAATAAGACTTTGTGAAATTATATTGTCTTGCTGTAGCTACAAGGGCTGAGCAGGATCCAGGCTACAGGCAGGTGTTTTCTAAAGGAGGAAACAATTAAGTAGTAATTAACATAATGGTATTGGACAAGATATACATATAGACTTAAATCAGTTAGCTTGACTGGATCTTAAAGACAATATCCTTCAAACTCTTTTGGTTAGTAATAAAAAGATCTGTAGATAACAGTGGTCTATGGCTAGCAAACAGGTGTCGATTATCAGGTACTTTGGCTGGTCCCTTTCCCTATTGTTACTGCCAGAGGATTCAATAGTACAACAATGCTAATAGGATTAAACCTAAGAAGCAACACCAAAACAATAGGAGCCCAAAAAACAGACAAAGACAAAAGTATTATCTGCGTGGACCCCATTATGACACAAGCGGAGTTCCGTGGTTTGCTCACCCAAGCTAATACCGTTCGTGAAGCGTGACTACTTGAACAACCCATTATATAGAACTCTATTAACCCAACTGGGTTTTAGAAACAGGACAGACAGCCTGGTTGTAGCCATACAAAATTTAAACAATGCACATGACGTTCACGGCGTCATGAGAAACATTGGCTCAGACTAAATGAATGGAGCTTGTGGAGGTTAGTAAGTCTATGACTAAGACCTTACTACATTTGAAGCCAAAGGCTCACAATATAAAGGCTGTATCATCATGATACAGAGAAGCATAGTCGCTAGGACTGATATACCAAGTCTAAAAGTTTCGCTAAATACTAGTCATAATGACACTTATCCCTCATACAGGAGGAAATAATATTTAATCAATTAAATTAACCTTTTAATTCAACAAGACTTGAAATGCTTTTAACTGTCACTTCGAAATAGTATAATCTATCCAACAAATGAAAGTCGCCTTCGACTAGAGAAACAGAACATTAAGAATATCAAACATGTCTCGGTAGACATTGTCTAGATTTTACAAAAAAATAGACTCTAAGTCAGACGAATTTAATGATGTTGCCAGGATACTTAAGTATTTGAAGAATATCCTCCTGGCCGGCGCGGCGGTGGATCCTACGGTCGAGACTCCATTGTCACGGGTTTCTTCGTTGAGTAAAGTTGTAGAGTTTCCTCTTTCGACGCTGGGTTGTAGTAGTTTGCGATAATATGAATCTGAGAAGCAGCCTTTTTATACTCTAAAATCTGACTTGAGCGGAACAAAACAAAATAGGTGATAAACTCAGGAACATAGAAAAAGAGAGAGAGGGGAAGGCAGTGAGAAAGGAAAACGAAGCAGGGAGAACCGCTTGCGGGGAAGGGGGGAAACATGTTTCCTTGGACGGCCGCTAGTCTTCTCTGAAGGGCAAGTGGGTCACTGAGTCGAGTTCATTCTACGCTTCTTTCTTCATCATATGTTGAAATGAAAGCACGTGTGGCTGAAGTTAGGCCGCCATCATTGAATAATTTTCTTTTCTAACACGTGGTGAACAAATCCAAGAACATCTTGAAACGGTGAGTAGATACCGAAGCATCTTCTATTTAAATATATTCGTTTTAATTATATTCTTTAGGCTCAGCTATTATTTTTATGAGAATTGGCGATATAGACGTCCTTTACAGTATTTTTCTTGTAGGCAGCATGGCAAATCTATGCGAATCCATCCGACATCATCCAATGGCAAAGGGTATGCGTTAAAGCATTTTATTCATAAATATGATAATGTTAATCCTCTTTTTGATATCCGCTACATTATTTATTAAAAGACAATATCTTTCGAACAATCATGTGTTTCAATTTAGGGAGACACGTGATTGTATCAGACTTCACCTAGTCAGGGAAAATAAACTTTGAGGTAGATTACTTTTAAATATGTTAATATTACTTTTTTCTTTCGTTTCTATTGTCTTAAATTATCAAAATATTGATATTCAATTGTAGCTTTCCAATCGGCCTGATTGACATGCTACACCCTTAGGGTAGTTTCAGGAAGAACAATGGCTATTTTAAAGATATGTTCTCATTGAAAAATAGAAAAAAAAAAGGCTGTTCAAGTTTTTCGATATTTGTATTGTGTTGTCAAGAGGAGAAAATCAAACGACACACTGCCATTTTCGTGTTTCATTCTGTCTCTTTAAGAGATTTGTATTTTTTATAAAGTAAAAATTAATAAACCGAGCAGCGGAGGAAATGGCATTATTTTAAACAAACGAATGGAATCTGGTTGTGCTGCTGTGACCTTGAAGAAGGATCATCCTTTAGATTGTCACCACTTTGTGTAAGGTTGGTTTCAGAAAAGCTCTGGTCCGATGATTTATGACACATATTTATATGACTTGACCGAGATTTGTGTGTGGATACATTAGGGAATTATTTGTATATAAATTTGTATAAAGTAGTCCACATGCCAACAAGAGGCTTGTCCAACCACATGATAAATACCACTTAGGTCATACTTTATTATTCACATACAGAGTGACGTCATCACAAAATTGGATTATGATATTATGGAGAAACACACAGAGCTATCCTGTAGCTTTGAGATTCCAAATTGTTTTATTTGAACTGATATAGGGAGTTTAAGGTGGGATGGTAGGAATTGCAAGTCAAGGGCAGTATTTTGGCCAAAATAAATAAAACATTGCTCCAGTGTATAAGTTTAGTTTAATTTTCCAACAGTTGTTGAATATCTATCAAATGCTAATATGTTCACGACAAATATTCAACAACTGTTGATATTACCATGTGTGGAAAGTTAAGCTTTATATTTATAAAAAACAATATTTATTTATTTTTATTTTGGCGGAAAAAACTGCAAAAATACTGCTCTTAATTTGCACTTCCAAATATCCCACCTTAATAGTATCTTTTCTTAATTAACTAGGTACTATTAGTTATGATAACATCTATCTCCTGGGGGAATCTGAGCAGTTTAGAAGACGATAGTTCCTTCACAAGGGCAGTTCTTTAGGGTCAGAACTTTCCTGAATCCAACATTACGATGCTCAACCCTCAGGCGGTGCGTTGAAGCTACTATGTGCAAGATCTTGGTTGCAGGTCACACACACACACACACGCTGAAAACAACTCGTGGGACCGAACTCACTCACTTACAAAGTGACTTAACCTGGCGGCTGGAACAAGCCAACATTATCCGGGAGGGAATCAGGACCTGTAACCAATCAACCTAAGGAACTCGTGGGAATATTACTTCACCAAACTTATATTGGAAATTATATCACTTTTACAGCTTTTACTGGCGACATTTTTCAAAATTTCCTGACTACCGTTTTCCAGTTGTTAATGATCTCTTAATTTATTAAAGTGATAACTTAACGCAAGCGGTTACTGTTTTATGAGAGCGTATTATTACTACCAATCAGGGTTATACGCATATCTAGACCTACAATATCTGTTTAATGTGTTTGGGACGAGTAAAGTGGAATTTAGAAGTAATGTACCCGCATTTGCCTGGAGGTCAAGTAGGAGAACAATTTAGAAAAATAAACACCACGGTTGTTACTATTTTATTACTACCGATTCCTTGCGTTTTCTCAGTTTTACAGATGCATGGCAACACTGAAACAACCCTCTGTACAACCAGCCGTGATTCGAATCCCAACCTCCTACGTAACTGGAATAAACAGGCTAGAGTAACGTGACGTCTAGTCCGTATGCCCAGCGATGAGAGTAAGGTTGTTGTTTTTAAATATTATAAACGCTTCACATACATTAATCATGAGCACAGCAGAAAGCTAGAGAGTTGATACCTGCCACGATTTTAAATTCTACACACAAACTGGCCGCCAATATTATCTCAGTTCTATCGCTAGGCGGAGTGGACACCCAACCCAAATTGTCCGTTCATGACGTAATATAACTACCTTATACAGACCAAACATTTATCACGGGCGGGGACGCGGCTAAACGCGTTGCTATGAAGAGCGGTACAGCGAGTTGGATCCAAGTGAAAGTTCTCTTTGTGCTCGGGTTATCTAAACACACGGGGCAGAGGGACCTTTGATGCCTCTTAATAGTGCGTGGATCAAAGGTTAGTCACTAGATCCTCAACGTACGAAATATCTACCGCACGCCAAGTTACAAACTTGGAGGTTACTCTGCTCGACTTACGGAAAAGAGACGGAAAACGTCGTTCCAAGAGGTATTCTGACCAAGTTGGGGCGGGACACTGTATCCTCGACGCGCTCATGTGTCATATAGCTGCGACCCAACTCTTGTCGAGGGTCAAGAACAAACACGTGAGGACCGACCGAGATTTGGCCTGACCAGCCCCGGTCCTGCTCGCGAGAGATACGATACAAGTGTGGACCCGGCTTTAGGCTGTTAGAACATAGTTTGACTGGTCATGGCCGTGACTGAGTGGTTAGGGAGACTGACTACAGGTATATAAAGGGCCCTGTTCAGTACAGAGAGGTGTGTGCTCTATTAGGGCTGTCCCTAGTACCCACGTTCGCCGAAAAGAGAGAGCAGTCAAGTGTCCTAACAAACTGTGTTGACCCATAGTGCTTTGCAACAGACACTAGAAACAGCTTGTTAATAACAAGTTTTATTTTCCAGTGGATACAAATATCTAATAGTAATATCATGATGGATATTTTCAAATGACTCGCACATTTTCAATTTGAAGAGTTATTTCAAATCATGTCCCAACAGTAGACGCAGCTGTCTGCTCGTATCTTGCTTTGTAGGCGCTAGAGCACTGATTGAGTTGGTTGGTTTTTGACTTTGATTGGGTCTTTCACACATATTTATGTAAAAACGCGGACAAAGGCAAGATTGTTTCTACTTGTGCAGAGCGAACAACGCCGATTCCTTGTGATTGGTGCAAAGCTCGTCACGTGACGACGTTTCAGTCCTGCTCTTATTTTATAGGCGAACGTGCTACTATCGGTTCAGTGTGTAAGTCGCGTAGTGAGTCGGTCCACCCTGTCTACCTATGGTGATTGAGGTGTGCTGGGTGTTCCTACAGAGCGCGGACACCCGGGACGTTGTAGGACAGCACACCGACAGGAGCACGGGGTATGCACACCACGTGCAGCTCTTCAGCACGTCACTGCAGTTGGCCTGCAGCACACCTGCGGAGACACAACAACCTGTACTCTGCACGATACTATCGCAAGTTTACCCCTCTCTAGATTCCATCATTTCTTCTTTTTTCGGTTTTCTTGTCCTACACCCACTAAAGAGCAATGACTTCATCTTAGGCTTAAGGTGTCTACCTAGGTAGCCGAGATGTTGCGCTTAGGTTAAATACTGACAACACCTTCAACAGTACACGAGTTCTTCGTTTACTGGAACTATTCTCTATGACTCTATACCTATATAGACTTGTAAACATAGTTTAAAGGTTGAGATTCCCTCCCTCAATAGTCCACGTATTATCATTAAGAGCTGAATGGCCGGGAAATGGAAGGTAACTGCTATAGGAGCGTAGACCGGATCTTTGTGGATAGAATGATGTCATTTAATAGGAGTCATTTGTATCTTCCTCCTCCCCTGCTGGTTCTCCTAATGCCAGACAGCTCCACCCAGGATCTTGGTTTCTGTGCGTTTGACAGTTTCTGCTCACCCTATTCTAGCGATATAAGGTTGCATCTACCTCTTTTTGATTTTAAATTTAAAGTTAAAATTGTGTTTTATGTTTTTGCGGGAAAATTTATGTGATTTCTGAAACCTACAAAATTCATAGTTCTAGAACAGATATTGTTATAAATAAACTTCCAAGTTTTTGATGATTTTATCCTCCAAAAGCCTTAAAACATTAATACATGTGTGAAATTACTAATTGCGGGATTCGAACCACAACCCTCTATGTGACCGAGAAACCAGACTAAACGAGCTTGACGTTTAGTCCGTGTGCCCACCGATACAGGTAGCTATGTAGTCACAACAACGGGCTGATATGGACGCTCCTAAACTAAACTTGTCTAAGAACAATAAACTGTGAAATCAGACTGGATGTACCATTTAGCGGGGGAAACATCCAACCTGGATTCAAACCCTGATCTCCCCAGCATCGGCAGTCCAGTCTATTGCAAGGGTGACTCTTTAGAGCAACGCTTTTCAACCGGTGGGCCGCGGGAGTAAGGGTAGCAAAAATTGCGGAGTAAAAATAAATATCTGTAAATATATGAGATTATTACTTAAAAATAAAAACACAATTTCTAGAATTTTAGCCATTACATTTTTAAACACAATCTTAAGACTCTTTTTTTAATGATTGAATACATATTAAAACATTCGTATCAGCTCATTATTATGCTCACACCAGGGATTAGGATTTCTCGTCAAGTATGTTATCTTGTTTCACAGAAAGAGGTAGCGCCGTTTGTCTTGCCCACTAGAGTTGTCATTTTCCATTTCAAAGTACATTTGTCTAAAAACTTAATAATTTTCTTTGTGTAAAAAGCAAAAATTGTTTATAAAATAATGTAAAATACGTGAATAAAATACGTATTAATTGATTATGTAAAATATATATGTCGGTACTTAACCCAATCCCTGGGCCTACTTGTCAGGATAGCTTAGTGGGATGGGTTAGGTAGAGTCAAATAACCTTGGGGGTTTGTTTTGATCTTCATTGAAATAGATTGGTTACTATAAGAGTGTATAAATGTGTTGTAGGTTTTTTAGAACGGGTTGAAAGAGTTTATAAAAAAGGTCCTTGTTCTGTCAGTGCCCATATTCAGCAGTTCTGCGCCCTGACCTATCTTCGTTGCTATAACCTCAACTAGTGTAGAACACACGGCTGCTCGACTATGCGCGGTTGTTACATAACTCAGACTTTCAAGATGGTTTGGGGGGCTCCCTTTTCTGTACTGAGCAGGGATTTAAATTGTAGGATATTCTCCTCACAAATTACTTTAACTCGGAAGCTGATTATGTAAAGCACTTCCAAGTAGCCCCTTGACAACCGGTGTCCTTCCCGACCTCCACCCCTTATTGAAAAAGGTCTAGAACTCACCAAAAGTTACTCACCTAAGTTCATGTTGTGAAAAAAAAAATTGTATATATTATTATAGTATCTGTGTAGGTGTCTTTCAAATATGTTTACATAATGTCAAGATGAATACAATTGTGTATTTGTTGGGCGCCATTTCTAGTATCTAGTAGAAAATAATAATAGTAATAATAATAAAAACATTAAACTCGGCTAACTTTGACGGAAGCACGATGACTCTTAATACTCGAGACCACTGGGTGTGCTCGAGAACCTTTTTTCACCCCCGGATATTACAATGTTAATGATAATGACACTACCTTCCTTACCTACAACAATGACGTACTTTAAATATCTACAAGAGTGGAAAGAATACTTAAAATAAAACATGAACAATCTAAATAAAATGGATTGTTGGAATAACATGTACTAATTTAGACTAATATATAAAAATAAAATTATTGAAAATTTTGTGGGTTTATTATCTTTTTCTTTTCTTTACCACATTCCAATCCTACCTATGGTATTCCGAATAAGTATAATTCTAATCTGACAAAATAAAAATAACACATATGGTATTACCTATATTCTTAAACAAAAATGTGTCATTTAAAATAACAATCTTCGAACATGGTTGAATTTAGGAGTTTAGAACATATAATACTAGAGTAAAAGAAAGATAATATAGGCTGAACTTATATAATTATAGTTTTGAGTAAGACAAAAAAGTAGTATTGTTGAGTAAAGAGAAGAAAAAATCAATATAATTAATATTTATACATAAAATAAGATATTAATTAATTCTCTGGAATAGATAAAGAGTCTGAATATATTTAGTCTTTTTTCTGAAAGTTTTTACATAAATCCTGGTTTCTTGATAAAAGAGCAAATATAAATTTAAATTTGAAGATTTGGTTGGCTTGATCTCGCCAATGAATTCGTCCATGTTGAAACAATACGAAATTTCTGAAATTTGTTTCCTTTTATTATTTCCCCCTCGTCCACAATTTAACGAAACAAACAATCTCTAGTTCTTGCCCATACACTTAACTTACCATCTGTTTACTTACTCCACTTTAAAAATAAAAGTAGTTAGGAGCTACAAATATTTTGCTCCATGTAAAAAAAAAACCTAGGAAGAAGATCATAATCTTCTTCTGAAAGTGTTCCAAGAATCAAAATTAAAAACGTTCTATTTTCTTCCAAGTGAAAAGAGAAAACTAATATATTAAAAGTTAAAACAAAAGATTAAATGTTGGCTATGGACTAGAGATGAATATAAAATAAAATGCAAATTTAATATAAAGATTGAGATCTATGTCAATGAATATGAATAATGTTTTCTTAAAAGAGTTAAAATGTTTATTTTAATCTGTCAAAATTGAAAAGCGCGCTAGTTTGGAGTTATTTACATCTTGACTTGTTTCCTCTTTTACAATCACGAGACCCACCGCTCACTTGTTTGACAGATCTGCGCATGCGTTGAAATGAATCATGGCCGACATTGAAAGTAAATAAAGAAGAGTCAAACAAACTTCTTAGAAGGATAATTAATATGTTTAATAAAAGGTAAGTGTTCTTCCTTAAGTCAAAATTCCTTATTTAAACTATTTAAAACAATGTGTTACATTGTTCCTTCAGTCCTTTTATTTTATTCAATGGATGTAAATAGTATTATTTGTCAGGCCAGCAATACAGTATGTTAAGCGGCGGCCGAACTTTGAAGTGCTTAATTTTACACGAAAATAAATAGGTAACTATTCACAAAAATTAGAAAAATAGGGAAATAACGTTACAATGTTTATGTCAATACGCTGTGTTGTGCTAGTGGGCAAAACAATATCTGTTTTTAAACATGACGTGCCCAACTGCTGACGTGAAGCAAGTGAGAGTGCGATTGTTTGGGCTTACGTCACATTGCATGTTTTTGATTATTAAAGTCTGCAAGTCCATGACATATTTGTATTTGTCATTTTTTCTCTTGTAATAATTTGATATTTTTAATGAGCCAGAGGGCCACGGGTTAATAACCCATGGCTTACAGGCAAACTCACATGAAACGTGGTCGGAAATAATGCTTGTGTTATTTTACAGGTAAATTCATGGAAACGAGAAGTTCTAATTGCCAGCGGGAGTCCAAAATATGGTTAATTATAAAGTTATATTTTGTTTTTTATTTTAAATACTACCGTAACAAAACAAAATGTAAGCTGAAAATAGTTTTGTAAATAAATAAAATTCCCCACCAATCGAAAGTTAAATTAAAAAAAAAAAGCTTTTATTTCCATTGTAGTGAAGAACAGCATATTAATGTGTAAATTATATTATTATTTTTTAGGTATTAATAAGATCTATTAAAAGTGAGAGCTACAGATCACATGAATTTACGTATGAACACGTAAAAGATCTAGTAACGGTTCTAGATGAAAAGTGGACTGTAGTAATTTGTCAGTAGTAGAATACCGCTCTTTGTTGAAATGAGTATGTTACATTTGTATTGAAATAAAACGACGTAGTGTATGTTTTATTAATGAGCTACTAATGGCTTTTTGCGTCTGAGAAATAATCAACTAGAATCTATAAATCATTTTCTCTAGAATAAATAAATCATTACACCTAGAATCTAGAAACATTTAAGTTAGAGTTTATAAATTATTTAATCTCGAATATATCAATATGTGAATTTAGAAATCATTTCATCTAGAGCAATGAAATCAACTAGCATCCATAGTATGTAAATCTTTACTAATCTAGATCTAGTTAGTTCTTAAATTGAGTTTTTAAATCCTTACTTAGCGTCGGCGTCCCACCAGTCCGGGATATCCAAATATATATGTCGTAGGTGAATTGGAAAATCCGGCCTATTGCATAAAACGCCGTCTATTTACAATGAACCCGGCTAATTGGAAAATAATATTATATTTGCTGATCAGCCTGATATCTTTTAGGCTTATGGAATGAGCCCCTACAGCTTTAGGTTACTAAGCAAATGCACCTTCGTTTGCTCATTCAGTCTTGTTGATTCCAGACTTATTGCAAAACGCCCAAGATAGTGAAGGCTTATTAAGAAGTCTACAGAAGCTGTTTCCAAACTGTGGGACGTACAATTATTACCGATGGTATGCCGTGAGAAGCCAAACAAAACAAGAAAATTAAATTCGTAAAAAAATGGACTCATAAAATCGAATAACGATATTACGACCCAGTCTAATAAAAATGACTTCTAGATGTATGGCACACATATTCTTGAAGACATCACAGAACAATATGTAACTGTTCGTGAAATTGTAAGGAATCAAAGTTTGGAGGCCAGGGATGTACTTCAAACTCTAATAAAGTGATCTCTTCTGGACAAATCTCGCATCATGATCTTATTTATCTATTCCACTCACTGCGTATGGCTACAATCGTACTCATATCGTGACATTAAGTCCATTGATACTGACAAACTGAGTGCTGACGTTCAATCCATGGCCTGGTTCCTGGTAAAAACTAACTTAAACATTGATGACAGGTTACATCTTTTTAATGATATGATCCTTGACTTGTATAATAAATACGCACCAGTAAAAACTCGACGTGTTAGTAGACCACCTGCGTCTTGGATGACTAAAAACATCAGGTTATTGATGAGGGGACGTGACCAAGCATATGCGAGATTTAAACGAGAATCGAAAATCAAGCAACCCACAGACAACATAAATTTTTAGGAGTATAAACGTCTGCGTAATAAATGTACCCAGGACATTTGGAAAGCTAAAATGTACTTTTCCCTTTCACTCTCAAATATTAGCCCAGTATCCAAAAACTATGGAGGGAACTGCGAAGGATTGGAGTGGGACATACACTGCCCAAAAACACTCATATGCACATAAGTCCCAATAAACTCAATTAAGAGTTTCTTCGCATTCCTAATTTAACTAACAGATTGTTAAAATATAAACTATAAATGGCATGTAGTCCTACTAATGCAAGTAATTATAATAGTGACTATAATGGTGACTACTTTTTACTTTGCCCATTTGACTCATCGTGAGTTATACAAATCAATAATGAGAATAAAATTGAAAGGACAGGGTATAGACAAAATATCAATATTGTTAATTAACACACAATTTTAAGAGATGTTATATCAACAATAACTGACTAATTCAACATCTCACTTATGATCGGACAGTATCCCTCACTTTGGAAACTTGCACTTATTACGCCAGTACCTAAAAAATAACTACCAAAAGATTTACACGACTTTAGACCTCTAAGTATACTTCCGTCCCTTTCTAAGGCACTAGAATATACTGACACATTAACAAACACAATTTGTTAACTGTCTATCAATTAGTTTTCAGATCACATCATAGTACATGTACCGTGTTGATAAATTTCACAGACGACATTGGACTAGCCATGGATAAGTTCGAGCTAACACTTCTTATATTATTAGATTTTTCAAAAGATTTTAATACTGTGGATTTTAATATTCTATTAGAAAAATTGCAAGTAATATTTAATTTGTCTCCAGGCAGTATACAATGGATGATATCATATTGCATGGTCAACAGCAAAGTGATATCATAGGCAACACGTTTTAAACATGACGCCAGCAAAGTGATATGATAGGCAACACGTTCTCAACATGGCGCCAGCAAAGTGATATGATAGGCAACACGTTTTAAACATGACGCCAGCAAAGTGATATGATAGGCAACACGTTCTCAACATGGCGCCAGTAAAGTGTTATGATAGGCAACACGTTCTCAACATGGCGCTCTGTTGAGGCCGGTGTTACTCAGAACTCAGTTTTAGGGCCGTTGCTTTTTTCTCTATATGTAAACGATATCACTTCTTCAATGTCAAATTGTAAATATCACATGTATGAAGACGACCTTCAAATATATATTTCCTCTGACCGTTCTTCAATAAATACAGCCATACAATGAATAAATATTGACCTAGCTGAAATAAATGCTTGGTCTGAAAAAATTGGACAGATCAGGTAACTTCGATTTGCAAGAAAGTGCATGCCTGCTTACATTCACTGAGGAGACTAAAGAATTTCCTCCCAGAAAATGTACAAATTATCCGTGTCCAGAACTTAATAATGCCACACTTTGACTGCTGTGACGTAGTATGTATTGACTTAAGAGACGATCTAGCAGAACGACTACAATGACTACATAAACACATGTGTTCGATACATATTTAACTTAAAACGGCATGACCATATTTATAAGTATTTTAATAAACTGGGTTGGTTAAGAATAAATTAAAGGCGAAGGCTACACTTATTAGTATTGCTTCACCAAATATTATCAACACGGTTCCTATTTCTGAAAGATAAACACAGCCGAGCTACTAGATCAGAATCCACTCTACAGATGTCTATTCCCATACATAGATCTCAACATATGTTCGTTCTTTCACTGTCCTGGCATCACAGGCTTGGAACAAACTAGATAACTCTACTCGTAATCTAACATCTAGACTCGTCATCTATCATCTAGACTCTCCTTCAAGTGTGCGGTTAAACAATTTATCTCGTATAGTAAGATAAACCGAGTTCTTGAAACTACTTGAGCATTAAATGAGCGTGCGAATGTTTTTCTACTTATTTGAATATTTATTTATTAAATTGTATTTCAATATATATAATAGTGTATGTTGTATTCAACACTGGTTAAGGGGAAGAGAAGGCTAACGCCTTAACTTCGCCAGATAAATAAAGGCTATTATTATTATTATTATTATTATTCCAGAGGCGTTAATAAAACTGCTCACATCCCGGATGAGTATTAGGACTTAGACGAGATGGGAAAAGCACATACAAATAAACTTGGGCTGGAAGTGCACTTTGCTGCATTATTAAATCGGCAACACTGAATTTACAATCAATAAAATAGAGTTTTTAATTTTTTAAGTCTGTTGTAATTATTTGAATGTGATTTCATTGGTCTCATAGCCGCCGTGTTGGTTTTAATGAAGACTCCGTGTTAATGCACCACGATGTGACGTCTGATGAGAAATGGATTACTTGTCTACTAAACTACGTGCTATCCGTGGGGGTAGGACTGGCTTTTAAAATATGTCTAATTAATAATTAATACTGCACCCTGTCACGTCAAGGCCACCGAGTTGATCCCGGGGGATTCCCTTGACAAATGAAGGTGAACCCCGGTCCTAGCTCGAGTTATGTCAGTTATGAACATGTGACAGGCGTTGACAGTTCGGCGGGTCGAGAGTTCCGTCATCCGACACCAGGGTGTCTCTTTAGGGATTGATTACAGGGTGATCAGTTGACATTTTTATATTCACAGAAATATTCCTTTTCCAAATATGTCGGTAACATGAGAACATTAAAAAAATGTTATCCGCTTCAGTGACCACATGTTTTGAGGCGTAACTCTCACAGTAAACTAGACTGGCAATGACGAGAAGATCGTGGCTGGGTGTTCTGAGGATGGTATTTCCTAAATGGCTTTCCACTCGCTTTCTTCACGCAAACTCTGGTACACTTTCTCTAAATTCAACCTTCCTCACTCTTAACTCATTATATTATTTAGTACACAGGTGCACAACTTAAACCGGTAGTAAAATGCAATGCTAAGTAATTTATTACATGAAATTTCCCTCACCATCCATCCCCTCTCCCCTCGCCTAATAAAGTGTTGAAGATAAAGCGCCGTGAAATGTGTTAAGGCAACTCTCCCGTCATCCCTGTATTGCGGCTCACATACCAACCTTCTCACAGGCGCATTTTGTTCTCCCAGAAACAGGGACATCGGTTCTCCACGAGCTGTAGATTGTCACCAAGTCATTAGTAGGTGCAGGGCTAGGTCAGGGTGCTCACTACTATATCCTTTCATTTGATATGGCAGGGCCTAAGTGCTACGCCGTATCCATTAAGGGGGGCCCTATTTGTTTTCAGTATAATGTAATAGAAAGTACACGTAACCGCCCCCCTCCCCTTCCACAGTCATGGACATTAATACACACTACCTGTTCAGGTTATACGAATATGTACTAATTAACATAATGTGTCAGGGATGAGAGGTTTAATATAGAGGTAGTGTACCCGCATTAGCGCGGAGGGTGGTGTAACCTCTCAAACCTGGGACACCGGGGTTTGATCCCGACTGTACAAGATAACTCGTGTTCCTCTGTAGCCTTGTCAGGTGTGGGGGATGCGCAGTAGTCCCCCGCGCAGACAGATGAAGAGTGCGCCGCGCCACGTGACACCGTCCTCTTGTGGTCCACAACTATCGTCTCTTTCAGTGATGCCGGGGAACGGACCGGTCTTGCGTCCTTCCGGCAACAACACGTCCGTCTGTCGAAGGATAAGACGTAACTGTGGCCGGTTGAGGGAGAGGGAAGCATGCGTGCTCGTGTGAGTGACGAGTGTGTTTCTTCTGTTCCGGTCTCGACGCTGATTTCGAGAACAGCAGCTGTGAGACCTTCAGAGAGGTGTAAACTCGAGGTTACACTCAGCGTTGATTGGCTAAATGTTATAGATTCGTTTCATTTCCAAGTTTCTGTGATCTTACCTTTGTCGACGCACCGGCTTTTTATTTACCATCAAATAGAAGTATATCTATATATATTGAGATAAAGTTCCACACTTAACTTATACAAATATAAAATTTAGAATTAAAAAAGTATTCAACAATATTTGGAGGCATATAAAGAAGAACTGTTATTTTTGTATAATTTTCTTTGAAACTTTAAATAGATCCGCTAATTCTCGTAGTTGTTGTAATATTTAAATTTTCTCAGTTAAAAAAATAATATTTCAGGGAATACGTATGTTTCTAGGTAAACTAAATATATATCCATTTAAAACGCGAATAAATTTATTTTGACAGTAAATATTCTCGGAGCTGGATCAAACAAATTTCCAACATTAAAAAAATAATCTTATTTACCGAGAATACGACAAAAATTTAAACTTTAAAAAATATTCAGTGAAGAAATCTCATTTTCATAAAACAGTAATTTAATTCTACAGGAATTTATCCTAGTTCTACTAGATTCTAATTAGTAAAAATAATTACTTAAAGGATGTACTGTACAAGGTTATTCATTTGGAAGTGAACATTTGTATTTCGGAAGATGTTGATTTCTTAACTTTTAGAATTTAAAGTTTTAGGTTATATTCAGATTCGTAAAGGTCCTAGAAAGTAGGTTATGTAAGTGTTCTTAAACCTTTATCTGATGCTATTAAGTTGTTCATTTGTGTCCACTCTCGAGTGAATCCCCTTGTACTATCATATTAACGTTAACATATCAATAGTGTGTGTGTGTGATCGACGAATGTTTGGATACTCTTAAGATCGGGTCTATAAAGGTCTATTGCAGATTTGTCTCATCTTGGCCGGTTTTTACCTAAATCAAACGCCGTGACTCATTCTATCGATATGGCTCCCTTGGGCGATATTTTGATCGGGTACTACTCGTTGATTATTAAAAAAAATACTATAAGGTTTTCACCAGAAGGGACTTTCTTTATCTGACACAATAAAATATACTGTATCTACTATCACGTATTCATACGTCAGGTCATATGATCTGCAGCTGTCACGTTTGATAGATGTTATAAATATATAAAATAACTATAATACTATAGTAGAATATTATTAATGTTAATTTTATTATTATTAGCACCGCGTCTTACTACCCGTTCGGTTTGTACGCACTTACGCTAATGTGTAATGGTAGGGTGATTGTGAAATGAAATGAAGGACCTACAGTTTAACGTAGAATCCGAACCACGGTGGCGGCCTGGCATTCCCCACATTCACAAGAAGTCTTGTCAGAGGTGAAAGAAGGGTTTGGTAATCAGATAAATCTGTGCCGGGACCGAGGATTGAACCCCGGCCGCCAGCGTAGAAGTCCGACACCTTACCCCTAGACCACCAGGTCACCCTATGTTAATTGTAATGAAACATGTGTGTATGTTGTAAAAGGTTCATTCTATGAGAATTAAACTGTACAGCTATTTTAGTTCTGCATCATGAATGTCGATAGTTCACTGTGAATGCTAATGTCGATAGTTCACTGCGAATGCTATAAAATGACAGTATTTTCTCTCCACCTCCGATTATTTGTGTATCTGCGCTACTTCTAGCGAATATTATTTTCGCCACCCTCATATATATATATATTCATTCTACTTATATTAATTCATTGATAAACATTTCGCTCCGGAATAGTTAAACGTTTTTCATACTTGGTCAAAATTTAAACCTTGTTCTCTGATGTAATATAAATCTTAAATATTTAGTCTCATATCGGTAGATTCTATCAAACAAATTCTTAACCTCTTTTTCATTTGAGGATTTAAAGCGTCCTTTCTGAACAATCTTATATCAAAACATTAATTTAAATCTAACCTAAAGCAGCAATATCTAACACTAGACACTTTACTGTATCACCAGCCATTTCTTGCAACTTGAAGGTGCTAACTTAGTCGAGACAACAATTTGAGACTGTTTTCTGTGCTGTCTGGGCTCGAACCAAACCTTCTATACCTGTGAATGCTGAATTATTTAATAAGATGAATAATTACTAAGCGTGCCTTCTCTAATAATTCTCTTGCTTTAAGTTCATAAACTTAGAAGTGCTTGAGAGCTTGAAATAAAGCAAGCCATTTGCTACCTATGCCGATAAATCGTGCTGTAACCGGGCTCCTTGGTTTGTGTATTATTCTCGTGGCTGAGTGGTTTGGGAGGTCCCGAACACGGGGTTGAAGCACCTGGTTCCATCCCGGGCTGGGTGTATTCAGTGCCTGTGCTTACAAAGCGAACCTTAGCCAAGAAAGAGGGCAGCACTACTGACGCTTAATGACCGCACCTAGTATTTTTTTTAAACTCTTTAAAAATAAAACACTGTCGTTAAATATAAAGCCAACCACTTATTACTTTTTCCTTTTGTGAAATAAAACAAAACACTTCTCTGTTCGTGGTGACACATTTAACAAAAGAAAAGGTGCTATTATTGGTAACTCACCCGTGTCAGTGGTTGAATGGTTTAAGGTGTCTATCTCGCATTAGACTGGACTGTCAATGATGGGGAGATAAGGGTTCGAATAGCGGTCGGACGTGCTAAGGGTGGGTTTTTCCAAAATGGTTTTCTATTTCCCCTCCACGCAAATTCGGGTACCCTTGCTCTAAATTCAACGTTCCTCATCCCTAACTCACTAGTATAATTAGTACATATACGTTAAACCGTAACGGGTAGTAAGACGTAGAGCTAACTTATATATAACCTTGAAACCAGAACAGTTTCAAAACGTCACTGACCAGGGAAAGGAAAATTGCGAATTTGACACTTGAGAATATTTATTTTGAGCCGGAAAAGTGTATATACAATGTCATACATTTACCCACTACCGCTTGTATTGACCAGTGGCGTATTCTGAGACAATTAATAGGTATGCTGTACTCTTAAAGCTGCAGAAAGGATTCGGGGGTCAAAGACTCTTAACCTCCGCTGGCCAAGAAGGTCAAGAGATGCTATGCTTCCTCTGGAAATATTTAAACATGAGAGTTTAGAACAATGGATCTCAAACACTGTTTTTTTTTTTTTCCTACTCTCATTCTATCTTGGTAAACTTTGCGCCTCCAAACTCCCTTCGTCTTTCTTTTTTGACTTATTTGAATCTTTGTTTCAATATCCACCTTTACAAACTATTACATATTCTGACTTGATAAAAGTAGACCAGAACTGTGCTCAAAAAACACCAAAACGTGAAACTACCGAAGATTATCATCCACTCAACTTGTAATGGAATATCAAAACACAGCGCACTGCAGTTCATCGCAACACCTAAATAATCAGAGCACACTCCTGACTGGATAAGAGGGACAGTCACTATTACATTGGTTGAGTGTCATTAAAAGTACACACAGGTAGCATTTTCATTTATTTGAGGTATTTAGCGTGCACTTTCTGGGTCGAGTGATTATATCAGAACACGACTTACAAACTAACTTAAATCTAGAACAGACACAACACCCAGTCCCCCGGGCGTTATTTCAACACCGTTATAAGGGAAATCCAAATCTTACCAATGATATATTTTGGCCATGCTGGAGATCAAACCAGGAACCCTTAGTTCAGTGTGCAGGCAAACTACCGACTGAGCTAAGGTGTCGGACTCACAGGTAGCAATACGAAAAGTAAATATATAGATATAAAATTAAATACTACATGAATCAAGCGTCCATCAGAACTTGGTGGGAGGAATAAGGTGGACTGCCCAACTCACGTTGCAATAATAGAATACAATTATGAGTCTAAAACCATTTATTAAATCCTAACTATGCTCCAGAAGCTATTTAGATCCGCAAGTTGTGATAACACTAACAAAGGGAAGATTTATTCTATCAAGCCTATTATTCTATCACTACGACTTTGGTTTATTGCTAAGACATTTACATCTGAAAATAAATTCAATTTACCGTTTCCTGATAAATCATTTGGAAATTGTGAAATTACACTCCTTTTGGGATTCTTTGATGTACAATCTATATACAATCACGATTACTAATAATTATATAATGTGTGCTGCATAATCATAATCAACAAATAAAATAACAAGGTTGAAACTCCATAAATATTTCATAATAAAAACAAAAACACTGTTTGGCTACTACAGTTAAATTATTTCCTCATTCTTCAAGTGCCTAGAATGCTTAAATATAATCAAATATGAATTTAATTAGTACATAATTTAGAGCTTGTTGTTATTATTGTTACTAATAGCACCGCGTCTTACTACCCGTTCGGGTTATACGCACTTACGCTAATGTGTAATGGTAGGGTGATTGTGAGATTAAATGAAGGACCTNTTCGGGTTATACGCACTTACGCTAATGTGTAATGGTAGGGTGATTGTGAGATGAAATGAAGGACCTACAGTTTAACGTGGAATCCGAACCACGGTGGAGGCCTGGCATTCCCCACATTCACAAGATGTCTTGTCAGAGGTGAAGGAAGGGTTTGGTAATCAGATAAATCTGTGCCGGGACCGAGGATTGATCCCCGGCCGCCAGCACAGAAGTCTGACACCTTACCCCTAGACCGCCAGGTCACGCTTTTAAAGCTTGTTGTTTATACGATTATTTTACAATTATTATTTGCATTTATTTTATTGAGCTATATTAGTTTAGTAAATAAAAGCATTGTGATATTGATTCTTGAATATTTGTTCAATAGTTGGCAAACTGTAAGTATTCAGCAGGCCCTGGGTAGTAAACACCCTAGTTCATTGGTCAATGTTTGTTGGCGTGGGGCAAAGGGGAGTGTTGCAACCCCATAGACATTGGTCAAGGTCATTAGAACTTATCTAGCTTTGCCTGCTGTATTCAAGCAGCAGGTCCTGAGCTTCATTTGGAAGAATAATTACTTAAAACACCATATTCTTATAATATGAACAAATATTAGTTAACAAATTAACTATATATATATATATTAATTCCCAATTAAAACATTACTATTCACACAGTTTGCACTGACAACATTGAATTTAGAAACTAGTCCATATAATCATGGGTATGCGGTGCAGAACTAGCATACCCAGAAAATACGCCACTGGTATTGACCCCTCTTATGTTTAAAATAACACAAAATGAAATATGTTTTGTTTTAAAGTTTCCTAAAATAACACAAAAATGACCGTACTTTGAATTCCGACAAGTGGGAGGTGGGGTAATGGTGGAGATTCTTAAGAGACCCTAGGGAATTTTCCTCCACCCGGAATGTCCACCCTGGTGGCGAAACACGTGAAACAAATAATTTCTGTCCCAATCCAGGACTTTGTTCTCTTTGAAACACGTAGAGTCCTTTTACTTCAGAGGATTTCGCTAAGGAGAGAGATATATTCTGTCTGAGAGGCTTATCCTTGTGTCTAGGTCCTAGGTTCAATACTAGTATAGACCCATAGAGCTTATCCTTGTGTCTAGGTCCTAGGTTCAATACTAGTACAGAACCATAGAGCTTATCCTTGTGTCTATATTGAGGGTTATGCTTGTAAAAGTGTTAGAGCTCTTGAACAAGTTACAGAGTCCTAATAAAACCACAATCATTGGTGGACAAACTACACTTTGAATGGCTACAGGTCTATAGGGTGTTACAATTAGAATGTTGGTAAAAATACCAGAAATATTTGATTCAAGGTTTCCTCCTTCCTCAAGGTAAACAATCCTCACCCTGCGTCATTTTAATTTGGCTCTGACGCGACAAAATACAAATAACTTGGAATTTTCTCTTACGACCATAACAACAAATAACTGAATTTATTTAAGGAAAACTCGATTTAGTTTTACATCTTAAGGATACTGGCCCTTTTCGCTTGGCGTGGAAATGCAGAGACGTGGGAAAAAACTGTTATCTGCAAGAATTTTTAATGCTTTGCAATTTTCTTTTCGGAAATTGTTTGTTCAAGAATAGAATCTATACTTTTTATATACATATCTCCTCTATAATTTTAACAGTGATCAAATATTGATAATTTTGACCTTTTCAATAAAAAAAATTGCTGTCTTCATAGCAAACAATAAGAAATGTAGCAATTAATAAACATCGTTATATTATCTTCGAAAGGGTGTTTAAAATATCAACATATAAACTTCACTCGTTCTCGAGAAAACTGATATTTACAAACGTATGATTTTTCCGCAAGACCTGTCCGGTAGCTAGCGCCATCTACGTTTTCCTTGATCCATCTGTTCTTGTTGGTGCGGAAGGATACTTTGGTCGGTTGTGAAGCCTCGCCACGCCTCCTATACCCACAAAATAGGTTTTAGACATGCACTCGACAGAGCCAAGGCCTTAATCTCGGAACTGCAATTACCTAAAGTTCGTAAAGGTTGTCGATAGTCCGCTAATTTTGTATTTTCATACATATCTTGTTTAGTGTACTCAGTTCAAAATGTAAGATTCCTTTTTCAGAGCGCTGTTGGTATATTTCAATTGATGGTGGCTTCGACCCTATTTGTTTACAAATTAACAACTATTTAAATATTGCAAGGCATCTGAAGATCTGCAGTGCATTTCAACGCAACAGAAGGTGGTCCTTAAACAGCACCCATTGCTACGGGGTACACGGGCCTGGGAAACTATAGCCACCCTGAGAACACCTCACCTCATTGTCAGAGGTGCGGCCACAACTCCAAACCTGTCAATAAGGAGTGATAGCCTCCATCTCTCTCCGTCAGGAGTGATAGCCTCCATCTCTCTCTCTCTCTCAGGAGTGATAGCCTCCTTCTCTGTCAGGAGTGATAACCTCCTTCTCTCTGTCAGGAGTGATAGCCTCCATCTCTGTCAGGAGTGATAGCCTCCATCTCTCTGTCAGGAGTGATAGCCTCCATCTCCCTGTCAGGAGTGATAGCCTCCATCTCTCTCTCTCAGGAGTGATAGCCTCCATCTCCCTGTC
>CABFVZ010003425.1:51749-75450 GCA_902151445.1 Timema monikensis | reverse complement strand
ATGAAATAAGATATGTTCATAAAATTAAGATGATATTATTGTCAATGCTTTCACATACTTTTCAGGGGCAAATCAATTACATTACAAGGTTGTCATATTTCACCTAATTGAATTTAAATATTTGTAATGTTTCATTCTTTATTGTGAACAGGACTACATGAGCCCTATCTTGGAGGCGGTGAGAACAAAGAACTCGGACCTGGCTGAGAACTGGTCCAGATCTGAACATTGGGCCACTGTGGAGCAACTCATAACAGCCAGTTCCTCTTCATTGCCGACCCTCTCTCGTCATGTCGCTCTCAACAACGCCACAGGTAAAATACTGAGACAAAAATCTCTCAGCTTGTTCCACTGAATCCTGTTAATGGCTAGTCTGCAATTCTGCAATTCTGCACACACGCATGTTGGCTGAACACCCTTAACATACTCTGTCTAAAATAGCACAAAAGCGCAGCCAACATGCTGATGTGCCTGATTGTATATGAGCCATAAAACCTACAACTGTGACTCTTGAATTAAAGTTTTTGGTGCATTGGTTAGCTACATTGATGCCTTTAGTGTATTCTTAGGAATTTTATTTTAAAATGTCTAGAGTTGGGTAAAATCCAACAAGATTAAAATTTCTAAACCGACAAAGTTATTGTGCTCATTCAAGCATTCGCAGACCCTAATTTAATATCTTTTACATGTGGCTGGCTGAGGTAGAAAATTTTGATGTCAGAAATTAAGTTCTGAACTACTATGTTTAAGATAGCGCATGTCCACAAATTCTTTTATAGATTAGACTATTGCTATAATAGTTTCAATGACTTACAATGAATTAAAATCAAAATAATAAACACTTGATAAGTACCAACCACAAGACTTCACAGAAATGTCATTGTTAAAACTGAAATAACCTTTTAATGTTCTTCGTCAGCCTGTGCACTGTGCAGCTCAGGTCACACTTTACATTGCTGCCACTGGACAAAGAGGTATTAGTTACCTATTGAATACAATCAATTATTACTGTCCACTACCCAAATTTAGGTTTCATTTTATCATAAATGCAACTTCCTTAAAGAGCGAACCAAATTAACTAAACATATCTCAAAAGTGAAAAGTTGTTTTGTATAAGTAATATGTAACATTTTGTGGTTCACAAGTTACTGATGTGAGATATTTTCTAGTATGTGTGTTTGTTTTTACAGGCCCAAATATTGGTGACCAAGATGAAGCCGCAGCTCCCAACGGAATCTTGTGGACCTGTCCCCACTGTACTTTTTTGAACCCACCAGAACTAGCCACTTGCGAGATGTGCAGCTTGCCGCGGTAATCTCTCGCGCATATCCAGCCTGATAACACTCTGCCATTCACTTATTTCCTCAGTTGATGTGTGTGGTGTCACTGAAAGTGACTGAGAAATGTTTCATTATTTATCTTTAACAGAAATTAGTAGTAGATTAATAAATTATCCAATTGTTTTCAATGCTTGGTGTAAAGCACCAGCACTTCATCATTCAGGGATTTATTCTTTTTAAAGTTATCAAAAAACTGGTCAATGTTTTGAACACATATATATGGTAGTAATTGTTCAAACTATTATAATTTTAGTTAACAAGTAGATTTAAATCAAACCATGCTTCTCAACCAGTACAACAAAATAATAAACATACTGTGCTTCTTTAACACAACACTTTATTAACGTCCTATAAATTATTTTAGAATAACATTCAACCAACAGAGACTATTAATCTATCAAATTCTTAATCTAAAATTTACTGTGATGTTATTTTTCCAATGTGCATTTTATACCCTAATTTTGTTTTAAACATTTTTATGAATTTTGGGTTAATTCTTTTGAAACCTACTTTTTGGAGATTGTTTATTAAAAATAATTCAGTTTTCTTAAAATACAGTTCAAGTAGAAATTATTGTGCCCCTTCATATGTTAGAATGAAACTTGGATTTAATTATATCTGTTGTGTGTTTTGTATGTGTGTGTTTTGATAAAAATTTGGATCAGCATAAGACTTTTATTTACCTAATAATTATATTTTAATGGATTTGTCAAGCAAATATAAATCTCTTTCACATTAGGAATATCTGTTATTAATATTATTTATTACCGTTGTCATCAAATAATGATCCTGGTTCAATGTAATAGGTATAACCAGCACACCTAACCAAGTGATACTTAAGTAGAGATTATTGGAATAAAAATATGACACAAAAACACACATTTAAAACTAGATTTCACAATTAGCTTCTTCAGGTTAGGAGTATAAGCTAATAGTTGATTGTATGTTACCATAAAGAACAGTGAGTCATTAATTGAGCCTGAAGAAGTTAACTTTGATCGGCAAAGCTAGCATTTAAAATGTGTTTTATGTCTATTTAACTCTTTTGTTTTGTTGTGTAATAAATATTGAAATAATTTAATTTTTAGAAATTTAATAAAACATAAAAAATGCATATTACTGGGAACTTACTCTAATCCAGTGTTTCCCAATTAAATCTATTCACAGAACCTTTTAATATTTCATACAACATAACAGAAGCACTAAAATATGTTTAGCTCAGCACATAAAAAAAGTCGCAGGTGAAAAATGTCTTTTTTCAAGATCAAATTCATTTAAATTGAAAGTTACATTTTTCCAGGGGGAAAGCAACTTACCGCTTTGTCCTCTTTTATGTCCCATCAATAAATGCAACCACCCTGTATATGTATATGATAATTATAATATCAAATTCTTTTTTACTATTAGTACTATAAAAATATAAAAGAGAAAAGTCAAAATATATTTTAATGAGAAGAGTTTTTTTTATCGGATCAATTGTTGACAATTGTATTTGCATTTATGGAGTTGCATCAAGTCGATTTTGATACCTCATTCTGGTTACAGAATATAGCGAGAATCCAAAATGCAGTAAAAGCGACCTAACCCAAATATAGTCTCATCCTCTAGGTATAAATGTGTCTACAATGTTTTTAACTTTTGAGGTGTAAAATTGTTTTAATCCTTTCATGAAACCCTTAATTTTACTTCACAGAACCTCATTTGGGAAACACTGCTCTAATCAATTCTAGCACTTATATACCATTTTGTAGTCCCTTTTGTTTTGAAATATCTCAAGTAGGGGTGTGTGAAGCTTTGAGAATTTTGAAGTCCAAGCGAATATTAATTAGCTTCAACTTTGACAACAACAAAATTACTTAGAAAAATTTGAAGTTTCAGCAAAAAAATATAAGTATTTTCAATTCTAACCATTCTGAGCCGTTATTTAATATATTATATTCATGTTTACCACACACAATTCACAATTTAAAACAAATAAAACTTAAAATTATTAACTAGATGATTATTAACATGCATGATATGCAAGCTTCTAATACAAACTATCATTTTCATTTGTTTACCTATCTATTTATAGGTTAAAGATCGGTTAGTTTGATATTTTTGAATATCTATGGATTGACACAATAGGACACGGCTATAAAATGACTAGTTGATTGTGACTGAGATTAGTGACAATTTTTAATAAATGGTGATCACACTATTTTTGTTAAAAATTATAATGTTCCAGTAAGTATTTTTTTTCCTAGTCTCTCTTAATAAATAACTTGTACATTTTAAATAACTATCGATAGTTAAACAAGTTCATTAATCGATTATATTCATTGCCACATGACCTAAATTCACATGATGATTTTTTTTTTTTCTAGTAAATCTTTTTCAATATTCTGAAGGGAAAAAAAAGAACTTCATATGTATTTGCTCAACTCAACATTAAATGTTATGACTATGGGGTGGATTTAGAGGCACTAAAATTTTTTAGAAAAGGCAGGCAAATAGGCACTAAAAATCACAAAAATAGGAACATAAATAGGCATTATAAAGTAAAAAAATGCAATAAATAGGCACTAAAAAGAAATAAATAGGCATAGTAATGCAAAAACGGCACCAAAACACTCTAAATTTGTATTATTCACTCTTAAAATCCAGCATACACTTTCCATAAACACATTAATTACTAATAGAGTTAATTTTCAAATACTTCTCAAGATTTTCAGGTGTTAATTTTGTTCTATTGTCTGAGAAAATGTTTTTATACTGTGAGAAACTTCTCTCGACTTCACATGAAGTCATTGGGCAAACTTCAGACAAGCTATTTCAGCTGGGCTAAGCTTGACTCCTGGGAGTGATGTAGTTTGTCCTAAGATGTCCGCAATACATCACTTTCCACCCAGGGTTTCGCTGCAATACTCTGTTAAATTTGTCGACGATGGCTGTACCAAATGAGGCAGAAGCCTGATTCAGGTTTTCTTCTATTCCCCGCATTATCTTCACAGCTTTCACAAGAGGCAAATCACTCGCCTCTAAAGCTGTGGTTGATCCAGGAAGATTTCCAAAATTGCTTTTTACGTATGCCAGATCCGCACTGACACTTGAGCAGGAGATGGCAGTATTTGCTTCTGTAATGGCGACAGCTTGTTCCTCGTCAAATGTTTGGACTACCTACAAGCAAAGTGGTTGGTATAGCAAAACTCACCATTCTTTCAATATATTGTGTTCTACAAGTATAACCATTAAATTTTTTTTAAATTTTTTTTTCAATAATGTGGATGGACAGGTGGAATCAATAAAACTAGTGGTAAACGCTCACTGCAATTTTAATTTGGAAACGCACTAAAGATAGTGTATTGTATAATACCTTTTGAATGTCACCCAGGTAATCTTCATAGTACAACACAGCATGAAGCCATGTACCCCAACGCGTTAACACTGGGTGTGGTGGCAAAGGTATGTTGGGCAGAGCGGCCTTAAATGAGAAGATTCGTGATGGAGCCTTCAAAAACACTTTCCTGACTGTGGAAATAATAGCGATAACATTTGGAAAACATGATCTAATATCTTCTGCAACCCTATGAACAGCATGCGCCAGACAAGTGACGTGAATTAGCTTGGTGTATAACACTTTTAAGCTCACAGCCGCTTTCAACATGTAGGCCGCACTGTCTCAGCAACACCAAAAACCTTTCGTCGTTGTTTTCTGATGGCCACAGGACACCTAATATAAACAAATTAACTTATTTATAATTATAATTTTTACAGGACTAATACTGTGAATCATTAAATTAACACAGTATATCTTGTGCAATTACATTATATACTTACGCAAAGCATCACGGACAACTATGGCAATTGTCGAGCTGTTGGTTGCCTCAAGTATCTTTGAAACAACCAAGTGAGGTTTCCCAGGACCCGTAGAGTCTAGTTTTCCAACCGCAACATTTGCAACATATCTGCCACAGAGGTCAGTGGTTTCATCAACAGTAGCCCAGATGTATGATTCTCCAATATCTTCTCGGATTTTCTCAACTGTCTTAAACAAAATAAAAAGAATGTTTACTGTAAAGATTTTAAATCAATATAATTCAGTTAATATTTTTTAATGTCGGAAAGAAAAAACTGCTATTGTAAAAACCGATAAATAGGTTGAATGCAAGTAGTGTTTCCTAAGAGTTGATTCGTCTGGTATCTTCATGATGGTATATTTGTTGAGAACTAAGATTGCTTTTTTTTTCAATCGTAATGTTACGCTTTGGTAAATATTTCCACTTTGTCGTTGAAATCCTTCAATATGAAATGAAACCGGGTTTGAACAATAGCAAATAATCGTGATTTACTTTTAAACAGTAGACAATATATTTAATAAAAACCTTGACTTTCAAAATTAATAATTTCATTTTCCCTTTTGAAAAGATAACTTACCTCCTTGGAACATGGCTGACAAAAAATTATTTTGCCATCCGTTGTGAAATTCCTATCACCACCAATCCACTGTTTGAATAATACACTTTTACACAATTTCTCTCTAGGCATTTTCTACTCGTTCAATAATTTACACTGAGTCCAATACAAAGAAATATTAATGAACAGATATGCACATCTAACAACAGCGTAATATACACAACCACTGAATGAACTGACACTGCTGTGCGCTAGAAGAAAATCTTTGTTGCAGGACTGACCAGTCTGAACCTATCTGACCACTGGACACATGGGTTTTTCCTACCTATCACGAGTATCCACGTGGAGTAACCGAAGGAGGAGGGGGGATGCGCGGCAGCCGCAAATATTTGGAAAGAAAAAGAGGGTGGGAGGAAGAGAGAGATAGAAAAAGGCACTTTAAGCCTCCCATTTGTAAAATAGGCACAAACCTCAAAATAGGCATTTATAGGCACTATAAAAGTTATCACATTATCTTCGCAATCATCGAAAATAAACTTATACCTCAAAAGCCTACTTTTCAAAGCATAGGAATAAAAAAGGCATTTAGGGCAAAATCCGCCCCCTAGTTATGACACATGTGCGAGAGATTGAATTAAAAACTTTATGGGAAGTCGAAAAAATTTCTTTTGAGACAATAAAAGTAAATATATTTACCCTTTACTGATTAAATTTTGTTTCAATTTTGAATAATACTTATTTGAATTAAATATTAAATAATTTGTTTATATTAACCCAAAAACTTGATGGTTGCTATAAGAGACAACACGTTTCTTTTTAAAACAATGCATATTTTTCTCGTAATACCAAAAGATTTACCTTTCTTTTAGATTTGAAACTGAAATAAATAACTAAGATAGCTTATTTAGAGCATGTACTGCAGTTTATTTACATTTTATCTTAATGTGTTTGATTGAACAGTAATATCAGATTTTACAAATTACTTATTTAATTTCTCAAGTTTAAATTAGCTTGAATGCTAGGACTATATAATCATTTTAATGCATTTAAACCTAATATATTTATTATCTGATTAAAATATAACTTACATTTTTACTTCAAGTTTTTAATTTTTTAAAACCTCTATTCCAGGCACAACAAAAACACTTTCAAACCATCTCAATTCAATGAATTTAAAAGAGCAAGTGGTAAAAAAAAACTACCTCAGCTCTTAAAACTACACTAGTTCAATCAACAATTCAAGGTGCCTTTCAGAAAGGTTTGATCATGCAGCCTACCAACTGAATAGCACACAAAATTACAAAGCAAACGAGTCTCTTGCCATTCGAGCTTGTGGAGGAAGAAGGCTTCATCAACTTAATGAAACATGTAGTGCAAAACTACAAAGTTCCTTGCCGCACCATATTTTTGCGAATATATCTACCAGCACTATATGATGAGACAACATAATATCTAAAATGTCAACTTATTAATAATTTACCCCAACTTTTTGTGTGTCACCTCAGATGGATGGACACCTCATGCACATGACAGTTACATAAGTCTGACGTGTAATTATTTAAAACCACACTTTGAGTACATGTGTTTCGTTCTGAAGTTAATTCCCTGTTTATTTCCATTCCATGTTTTGCCCATTCCCTACAATTAGCTATCCATGATGACGATACAGAATGTCCTGGGGTTTGTACGCTTCTGACAAATGCAAAAGCAATTCTAGGACATCAGTCATAGTCCATCCGCAAGAAAAAATTACATACCGTAATTGAAGAGATGGGACTGCCAGTACTCAAGTTAATTCAGTTTGTGGATACAAGGTAATCCAACGAGTATAACATGCTTTCTCGATTACATGCGGTTAGTAAAGCTGTTGGAGCTGAACTTGCCAATTCAGAAAATAACATCGAGGTCCTAACTGCAGTTGAGTGGAAGCAAGCGGCAGGTATTGTATAGGTTCTTGGGCCACTAGCTACCCACCAAGATGAGCATTGGGAACAATTATCCAACCTTTTCAATGGCAATGTCCATCCTTCATTGCCTTAAATCCCATCAAAATGTTTTTATCACCAGCAAGAAGGATGGTGTAATGCTTGCAAGAAGGATGGTGTGATGTTCACAAGAAGTTTAGACAAGGCTTTGAAATCTCGCTTCAGTTTCTACGATTCAGATCCTATTTTCTGCCCATCCATGCTATGCGACCCAAGATTTAGAGGTGTCTTGATTGATGATATGGTGGCAGTAAATACACTAGCAATTGAAGTTAAGAAGTTGAGTGACAAGTCATCTTTAGAGCCTAACATAAGAGATTAACAACCCTCATGCTCCTCTTCTAGTTCTGGACTATGGTCAAGTTTTGATTCGGACCAAATACCACCCAACCGGCAATAGACAATCATAGTAAAGTGAAGGATTACCTAAATGAACCATGAATGCCTAGATCAACAAACCCTTATATCTGGTGGAGGGAAGAGGTTTCTTGAAAATATCCTAATATCTCCAAGGTAGCCCTTAAATACCTGCTACAAGAGTGTGCAGTGAGAGGGTCTTTTCTAGTTCATGAAACATTGTAACTTCCAGACGAGAATTGTTGACTCCTATTCATGTCGAGGAATTAACATTCCTTCAAAATAACTTCAAGAAAAATTAACACTACTAACTGCCCATGTAAATATTTTCTTACCATGTTTGTTTTTATTTTAACTCATAAAAACTGTTTGATATTAATATAATCTATCCTAATATGTGTTTAAGTTATGACATAACCTGTCCTGAAGTAAATATTTTTTAAAGTTTGCAAATCAAATGTAGGATAAAATCTTTGCATAATGTCACAGGCCTGTGTAAATATTTTCTTAGCATATAACTTAACTTAATATAGTCAATATCTATATTGTTTTATAAAATATAATTGTCTATTTACATGTCCAAGTGAATGTTCTTTTTAACATGCCTATGTATTTTTTTAAAAAAAGAGGTGAATGTCTTATTGTGTATTATTACATAATTAGACTAAATTGTAATGTTTTATTGAAGTTAGATAAAATGTATCAATTTAAAAGCATTTGATCTAAATATGAATATATTAAGGCTTAAACTTACAAGTTTTTTAAGAAAAATAATTTGTTTTCAGAGCTATTATTAGTTGTTTAAAATTTATTCAAAATTTGATTTGACTTAGAGAATATTCTCAAATATTGGCTTCGAACTGAAAAAACTGGCTTCGCACACCTCTAAAAATAAGGAGTTTTTTATATATATATATAAAAAAGGAAAACCTCTTTTCACTTTATGAAGTAAAATTGTATTCTTTAAAAGGCAGCCATTACCTCTTTGTCCAACAACATCAAGAGTGAACTATGTTATTTTGTTTGTTACTATCCACCTTTCCTGGACATGCTGAACAGTAGAATGAGGTCTGAGTCTTTTACCCCTTGTTTTTGCATTGTGCTGGCCTCAAAGAGCAAACACAGCGTTCAGGTGTGTGAGATTTTTCTTCAAATTGTTGAATGAAGGGACGTTCACTGAATCGAGCTTGTGGCAAATGGTCCAATTTTCTTCCTGTTTCGGCAGACACTATTCTGTTGTAATTTGCAACATCCCCTCAATCAATAATTATCTACAAAGATACTTTTTATCTGTAGCCATAATAAAATAATACATACATTGACAAGGACTGTCTCAATAAAAAATATCTAAGAAGATTGTACTACTGAATGTTTTTGTGGGTAGGCCAGTAGTTTGTAGACATCTGGTCACATTTGTCAAGTTCATAGATAAATTTATTAAATGGTCCACCAATTTGGGCTTAGCCAAAGTACGGAACCCATTTTCCCCTTTCTTAGAAAGTACTTGTACTAATTCAATGTCAGTATTATGCACAGTAGAGGGAAGGTTCCTCCTCTGTATTTTTCCAAGTACAGGTAATTATATTTTTATTGGCTATGCATTCGCCTGCAATTTCGACTCGTTGCCCTTTTTAATTTGACATGATTGTGGCCTCATTTCAATCTATCTAACCTCACAGTTCCACACGCACCTATTTCCTTTGGTTTTAGTTTATAAAAAAGAGCAAGACTTTAAAATTTATCGCAATATATAATGTACTTGAAAAAGTTATCACAATATGCGGGATGTTTCAGTGAAAGAGTGCAAAAATTAAACAGGACATATCGAACATTTTGAGACAGAAAACGTGTGGTCTGTGAAGCCAGCTAAGGAGGATATGGGCCTAAACATGCTGGAGAGAGCCCGACGGCTATTTCTATGGGGATATCTCAAATCACTTGTGTATAAGACCCCAGTGGACACAAACTTGTAATTGGTTGCCAGGATTGCCGTCGCCTGTGATGTGATTAACAACACGCAGGGGATATTTAAACGGGTGCAGCAGAATCTCGTATGTCGATGTCATGCTTGTATTGGGCTTGGTGGCTGTCAATTGTTATTAGGTACGAAATGGTGGGTTTCCTTCGGTTTGTCAATGATGTGGTATTTTGTACATTACTACCTGTATGTAATGTTACAGCTAAATATGTAAATAAATTACAAGTGATTATTAGTTGTAAATAAACCGCACATCTGTAACGGTGTTAGACATGTTTAAGGCCATATCCCACTTAGCTGCCTTCGCAGACCACATGCTCCCTATCTCAAAATGTTTGGTGGAGGATCCTTTATGTCCTCTTTAATTTTTGCACGCTTTTACTGAAACATCCTGTATAATGTGTCATTTTATTTCAAACCCTTGTTTAAGGTTCAAAACAATCCTTTCCTCCAATGGCTTCATAATATCTCTTGGATCCTTATATTTACTTGTGTACACGTCAAATTTACAAAGAAACACAGTTTTCCACTCACAAAAAGACCAGACTTTGACACCTCACTTGGCAGAACGTTTTGAAAGCTGGTATTGCTTGAACCATAAGTCTCCCCTTGAAATGAAGCATGGTTTGATCGACTGACTGTTGTAAACCATGGCAGAAGTGTTTAAGGTAAGTAAGTATTCAATACTTCACCAAAATGTTTCAAAATAAAGACAATAAATAAATACAAATTCTAAGATAGGCCTAACTTTGAAGTGGGTCATAACCGGGTTTACCTTTAACAAGCTGTTCATTATTATTGAAATGCAAAGAAAGATTAACAGGAAGTACTTGTCCCTTGGCATGACAATGGAATAGTTTATGTTATTAGCTAGTGTGACACATTGAAATATTCTTCAAGAGAAGTATTTTCACACATTCCCATTCCAATTTTAAGGGCAACAAATGCCTGAATGTCTTTTGCACTACAACCATTCGGTTCCAAGTATTAAATCTAGAACGAGGATAAAAATCATGCATATTGTCAAGAAACTGGTTGGAGAATACATCAGTTTGTTCTGCTGTGTGGATAAATACTCACTTTACATGCATTACCGTTTCCAGTCTGTGGCAATTTTTAATCAAGCCATATATTTTTCCACTACCGGCTTACTAGGCCCATCATAGCTTCATATGCCTTATACGCTATCTTAAGACTAGGACAGGCACAACATCCAGTCCCCGGCTGTTAATTTATCAATGTGAGAGTGTAAACCCATATTTTCATCAGTGATAAATTTTCGCCTATGCTGAGGATCGAACCTGGGACTCTTAGCTTAGTAGGCAGACACACTACCGACTGAGCTAAGGTGTCGGACTGTGGATAAATACTGACTGAGGAAAATGTTTTGAAATGGAAGAAAATTGCCTGTTGAATCCTGTAATGTCATAAATTACATTGCATTTTGTTGATGGTGTTTCAATTTCTTCTTTTTTATCGTCATCACTTGAATTATTACTATAATCACCCTCAAAATAAGAATCAGCAAAGAAGAGTTTTGTTACATCTTCTGTTTAGTTTTATCTACTAGACGAAGCCATGTTTACAAGCAACAAACATTTGTCAAGACTTAAAAGCAAATTGTAGTTATAAATATCTTAGCTTTTTAATGCTATCAAAATAAGTCAGGACCCTACAACAAGAGTGCATACAGTGATATCTGATGGGGAGAAATTGATATCTTATAAGATCAAAATCGTCATGATATATTCAACAGATGATGTCTTTAGTTAACTAGTAGACAATTTCCGCTAAAATATTATATCTGCAGTGGTGGGAAGTTTGAACTCACACTCTGAAATTTGACACACAGATTTGAGGTACAAAATAAGAAATTCCAAGTCAAGCTTTTTATCGATATTTTGGGCAATATACAAGAATGATGCTTGGGCGAATACGGAGGCGGAGCAAAGGTGAAGTGAAGGAGGAGTTTAGCATATCATCCTGTGTATCTCTGCCTTGCTAGAATGTCACATGATGAAATCTTACACAGAGGTACCACTCCATTGAGGGAAATAAAATTTTCTACATTTACTTCTGCTTTTTATAGTGATGATTTTGCTCAAAAAGACAACAAACCTGTCTAAAAATAAACACCTTTATTAAAATGGTAGGAAATGCTAAAACAGCCATTTAGTAAGGAAGAGCATATTTACCTATTTGAATAAATTAATAGGTTTTCAGTTTTGGGTAAATTGTTTCTCATGTACACTTTTTTCTATTAAATTTAATCCTTGTCAAATAAAATATTTAAAAAACCTTGACCACATATATTCTTTTAAAATATGTTCAGATCCCAATTGAATAATTTATTTTAGGTTTCTTATGATAATGTTTCAAACCAAATCTGTGTTGAATATTTTACTATACAAAGTTCCCAAATCAAATACAACATTTTAGGTTTGAATATGTTTTCAATAATAGTGTGAAGGTTGATTAATATTTACGAAGAAGAGGGCCTATCTAATCTTTTAAATAAAAAATATTGTGTGTCACAAACAACTGTCATCCATGCAATTCCTTTACTTCCTGGAATTAAAGGTAATTTCTCTATTCAGTCCACTAAGCAACTGCTTTCTGCATGGATTTGTTGAGCAAGTTTGAATTATGGATACAAATTTTGAGCTAAACCTATCAAATCCAAAACTAAGATTTGTTTAAATTCAAAATTCAATTTAATCTGAATCTTATCAAGATTCTGTTTTGAAATGTCTAAGGCTCAAACAGGTTTATCTATCAAATGAACTACTTTTACTATTTATTCTCCGTAAATATAACATACACTTTTTAAGGCTCTAAACAGTATGATGCATAAATCTACGGTAAATTTGACAACTAAAAGGTAATAATAAATGTATGCAATAGTCATGTAGTGTTAGTAATAAAAATCTTGCTACTATTTAGTAAAAATAATTCACCAATTATTATTAAAATCAATAAATCAGGTCATACAAGTATATAGTTGTAACTTTCAGTAATCATCAACAACTGTTTGCAGACTGTGGTGGGGTCAGTTTAGTCAAACTCCCCCATCTCCCTCTGTCCTACCACAATTCTTCTCTCGCTCACACACTTGCTATTATCTGCTCCTCTTGTATATCACTCTCAACACACTGCTCATCCTCCATCCTTTTCATGTGGGACACATTCTCTCGTCTACTAGTTGTTCATGCTCCTCACCTAAACTCTTATTCGCCACTTTTTTCAGGTTAAACATATTTTCCAAATATTCCCTCCATAATTCTTTCTCCTTTTCTCCTGTCTTCATCATTTTTTCTTCTTCACCCATCATGCTTACTTCCACATCCCTTTCCAGCATCTTTGTCCATTCTTACACCCAAACCTTTTTGGCTTCCTATACCACTAGCTTCACTCTTCTCTTATCTTTGATAAACTCTTCCTCTCTTCCCTCCCTCATTCCTATTGTAAATTACTTGGTGTTCTCCTCAAATGTTTCCTTTATCTGTCGTTTCATCATGGTGTGTCTATCCACATCCTCTTTTAACAAGTCTTGTCTTCCTGCGGACCTCCTCCACAGCTCCCACCAAACTCTTATTAAACATCTTCCATGCCTCCTCCACACTTTGAATCTCAACCCCAGTTATTAGGTTTATTGCGTTTCTTAGGTTATTAAATTATTCTTTTGAAAAAAAAATATGAGGCACATAATTTAGGGGATAAACAAAAATCAGTAAAACTTTATTTATATCCTCTTGGTTAGGACTAATTAATAAGAGAGGTACATAATCATTTTGTATCTATGATCAATTTTTGGAAATGTGTACCAACCTCGAAATTTCCACAAGATAATACTTCTATTTTTGAGCAATAAACTCCAAGAGGCCTTTACTAAGTTTGTTAAGTTGAAACACCAAATAATTCTTACTAAGATAACATTTGACTGAATCACTTAGAACTCAAGAAGCAAATATCCACAGCGCTGACAAAAAAAAAAAGTGTTTATAATGCACCAATATCTTTTCTCAACAACAAAGTGAATGAATGATAAAACTATATTATTTTCACATTGTATTCTGAAATAAAATAAATATATTATAAATGTTAACAATACACTGGCCACATTTGCAGTCTGGAATAAAGTTTCTTAAACACTTATTTAAATAAGGGTTAATATTTTTACGTATAGTAGTATAAACATTTTACTTTCTCTCGACCCCTTGCAAAGAGAAGTATTGTAATTGTCAAAAAAAAACTCGAGATTTTGATAAATTTGTAAATTTCATGAATCCCTAAAACCGAAAAATTGCTTTTTGTGATGCCGTCGGTCAGTCTACAGACCCAGAGTCTAAACCATTTTACAAATCAGGCTAAAACTTGATATCTAGGGTTATTATAAGGCTCCCCTGAGGAGTTTTTGGAATTTGATATCTGACCCTAAAAATAAGGATAGTTTACTTAAGGGCAAAAGAGAAAAAAATCTAATAAACACTCAAATATTTTATTGGGAATGTATTTACATAAGCCCCATAGTTTCTGAGCTATAAGTAAATATATTTATTTTTGATGGGGCTTTTAAAGATAGAAATTGGTGGAGTATTTTCTGAAACTATGTATATTATTTAGTTTCACAAATATTACAAGCTGTTAGCCAACATCTTTAGTTTAAGATAAAAGAAAGTATGTGCAGTGCACTGTACCATTTATTTAAAATTATTTTAAATCAAGTCTTCTAGGAAGATGAAATTTGACAAGATATAACTAATTCATTAATAATGTAAAGTTAATGATTTTGATAGTAAAATATCTTGAAAGAAGCTTGTCAAATGCAAACATTTATCGCTAGTCAATATCACTTGTTAGTTTGTTATTCAAATTATTGATCATTTTGAAATGTATTAACCAAAAGTAGCCAGAAAAAATTCCTTTTAAAAATCGAAAATATGTATTTGTTCAATTTCTGTCTTAACCAGATTAAAATTTTATCAGTGGTGTATTCTGAGAAAAATTAATAAGTATGCTGTACTCTAAAAGTTTCAGGGGAGATTTGGGGGCCAAGGACCCTCAACCCCCGTTGTTATAGAACATCAAGGGATATATTTGAAGATGTGTCCATATAGAAAAGTGGTTCTCGAACATTTATTATTTCCCCTTAACCGTATTCTATCTTAGGAAATTTGAGCCCCTCCTCCCATATTCTCTCTTCTTTTATTTATCCATAATGATGATTACCATCCACTCAAAATGTAATAAAAGCAACTCCATGGTGTCAGCCCGCATTCAGGCTATACCTACCGAGTGGCTACCAAACTGTTTGGCGAATTAGTGCCAACTCTTGTGGAAAGAGGGTGTCATGTGGTCAGCACAACGATGACTCCAGCCATTAGGCTCGGCTTTCTATACCGGAGCCACTATTATTTTATTAGAGTAGCTCCTTATTTATCCACCCTATGCTGAATCTAACCTGTTCCAGACCCATTGCTTCCCAGATATTCTGGACGCACTGGGAATCAAACCCGGGACCTCTGCGTCCGTAGCCAAAACCTTTGACTAATAGACCACTAGGCACATTTCTGAATTCATAAGATAGACAGAGCCTATTCAATTAGCGTAGTGTAATTATAAGCACACAGTTAGCAATACTCAAAGCAAACAATCATAATAAGAGTAAAATGAAGTGATACATCGATCAAGCGTCCATCAGATCTTGGTGAGAGGGGTGAGGTGGATTGTCCAACTCACGTTGCAATTAAAACTATTTTATAAAGCCTAACTTATCTCACACAATGCTGCTTGGAAACAAACGAGTCTCCCAATTTGAGAATTTATGCTCCAGAAGCTATTTAGATGCGTAAACTCTGATTAACATAGGGGAGATTATCTTGGACTATTAATATTCTATCGCTAAGTCATTGGTTAATTGCTAAGATATTTACAAATATATTTTGCTGTAAGCAGAGGTGCACCCAAGGGGGAGAGGGGCAGACAGGGTATTTGACCCCCTTCCCCTCTTTTCCCAACACCACAAATAGTGGTAATATAAATATAAATAATATTAAGTATAGCTAAAATATTTAGCTTTGAAGATGTGTCAAATGTATATGCTGCATTTTAAGACCAGGCTTCAGACTTGAGCCTAATATTCAAAATGTTTACCGTTACACACAAAATTAACAATTGAAAAAAACATACAAATAATATATTTGATACAATTTGTATTGTTTAAATCTCTTTAATTACTATAAACTACTCCAAATGATTTATAAAAGCATTTAATATTAATAAATATCCTCGGGCTTAGGAGGTTGTGCAACCCCAAACTCGCTCTCTCCATCAAAATGTCATTCTTGCTATAGCCTTTATTGAATCCCTCCCCCCAAAGTAAATGGCTCGGTGTGCCACTGATTAAGTAAATTATAAGAAAATATATTTTATTTTACCTTTTCCTTCTAAATCATCTTGGAAATGGTGAAATCACACTTCTGACTTTTGGGATTCTTTTATGTATAATTATAAAAAATCACAATGACTAATAAGTCGTTAATGTAAAACAAAAACTAAAAGAACACTATTAAAACTCTATGAATCCTTTCTACTAGAGAAAAACAAGAATTACCTTCAACTACAGGTTAAAGCAGCCTCGTCACCCGCCCCCTCCCCCACTCTATCAGTGTTGAAATGCCTAAATTTGAAAGAATGGTTAAATGTGTTTGCCAAATACATGTGACTAGAATACCTAAACATAACTCAATGTATTTAATTAGTGTATAATTTAAAGCTTGTTATGTATATTTACTATTATTATACAATTAATTTTATATCTATTTTATGTATTTTTACTTTAACTATACTAAATTAGCTTAATCTTTTGAATCTTTTTTCAATAGTTGGCACAATTCTTAGCTTGCTTCACAGGAACAGCATGACCTGGGGTGAAAAAACCCGAGTTCATTGGCCAATTACTTATGGGCGAAAGGAATGTGTTGCAAGCCCCTAGACATTGGGTAAGGTCAGTAGAGCCTCCCTAGCTTGCCTTGTGGTTTTCAAGCAGCAAGCCCTGGGTTCCCTATTGTGCTAAGTAGAACCTTTTGGAATAAGAATTACTTAAAACACAGTATTCTTGGAATATGAACCAATATTAGTTTTAAAATTAATAATTCCCTACAAGTATATTTATTAACAATTTAAATATTAGTATTTACACAGTTCGCAAAGACAGCATTGTATTAAACGAAAAAACTAGTCCATATCATTATGGGTATGCAACGCAAAACTAGCATACCCAAAGAGTACACCACTAAATTTTATTTAAGGTGCTTATAGCTGGCTATAATATTGGATCTGTATAAAAGCTTCCAGCTCAGTTAGTATGGGAGAGTGGTCACACTAATTACTAAAATTAGTGAAATGATTATCAACAATGTTAAATGACTTATATTCTTTTAAAAAAATATGACCTTCATTGCAGATTAAATGTCAAGATCATCTACACTCGCCCTGGTGGCATAGTTAGCTAATGCGCTTGTTTCATGTTGAGCTAGACTGCCGATGATGGACAGATCGAGGTTCGAATCTCAGTCTGGTGAACTGAGAGTGATTTTTCCTACAAGGTTTTCCACTCTCCCTTCATACAAATGCGAGTTCACTTCCTCTAAATTCAACCTTCCCAATTCCTAACTCATTAAAGTAATTAGTACTTAAGTGTTTAACCCAAATGGGTAGTAATATGCGATGCTAAATAATTTTTTTAAATATATAATTTAGTCTGGTTCACCAGTGATAAGTTGGGTTTAAATTCTAGCAGGGAGAAACGGTGGATTTTCCTGAATGGTTAATCACTCTCCCTCTATGCAAACATGGCTACAATTCTCCTCAACTGTACCATCCTCATATTTATTCAAGTGGTGTAGTTAAATAGCTGCAACCTGGATGTCTAGTGATACACGCAAAATAAAACATTATTTTTCTTATTATTTACACATCCATTCATTGTTTTTATTATTTATTGTTTATCTATTCTCATATTATAAAATGATAAATTTGTGTAGCTATATTTATTTATTACTATCAAAACAACCTGGTGTTACCCAGCCAACGCTTTTCTTTCCTCTAAAATAACACAAACAAAATCTATTCATTTAATTATTCTGACCCAGTTTTTAATTAAATTCAAAAAATCTAATCAAAAATTTAAAATTACAGCTTCAAAGTACACATTTTTATGCACAGGGCTACTAATGTTTAAATTTCAGCCCTCTGCATGCGGTAGATATCTTACAACACTCATGACAGACAAACTCTTAATTTGCGTCTGCCCACCACTTTTTGACCACAGCTCAAAAGTTCTTGACTAATAATTTTAATATGACACTTTTCCGACAAAAATCAAGTTTGTGCTTATCTCCAAGTATGATGTTCTCAAGACGTTGATGATTGAAATCCCCTTCCTCTTTCTTTGCCGACCCATTTACAAAGTGTACTTTTGCCCGGAACCACTGTAGTTTCAATCGGAATGGTTTTGCTTTTTGTTAATCTCAAAGACCTACCCCCTTCCATCATTCTCTTTGACACTAACTAATACCATCCTAATACTTCCTGTTTCCTTTGTAAATATCTTGGCATGGGTTTACCCAGCTTTGTTGCCTGAATAAACACAGATTTAAAATGTACCCAAGCATCAAAATGGTGGTGAGAACTTTATTTTGGTCTTGTTAAAATCGTAAATAAAGCAGTATTTTTTTAATTAATTTTTTTGTCAACTTGTAGGGGGTTGAACTCCCCCCCTCCTCCCCATGGCTACCTTGAGTATTACCCACAACCACATGTAACATCACAATCACTGTTGTAAACTTAACATGCCAGTTGACCGGCCGTGTGTATAGCGTTGAGGCTGACCTCTAAGTCTGGCGGGAGTTAGTAAATTTGCCTTGAAAAAGTAATTGGTGCTCCCCGCACTACTGTTAGTTTTGAATGTGCTCTAAGGTACAAAAAGGTTGGGGACCTCGGATGTAGATAATATTGATGATAAATAAACAACTATAATGCCTCTTGGTAGATAGCATGACCAAGCAATAAGACTTGAATTCTATACAGCTAGTATTGTGATAACAAGTGGGCTCTTTGATCACAAAACTGTGATTTAATTGGAGCAAGCACATGCCTGCTGCTTATCTCTTGAGTTGATTGATGTTGGCTCTGCACTCAGTACAGTCAAAACACAAAGTTTCATAACATAGACATCAAGTAAATATTTGAAATGATCAATAATGCTTATTAATAAAATTAACAAATATGTTTAAGCTTAAAAGAGCAACCTAAATTCATAATAATCTCAGTTTTAAAAGTGGGATAAAAATAAAATTATCTGGAATTCAGGATATAAAAAGAACAGGGAAAAAATCATCATTAAATTGCTTAAGGATTAAAAACACTTTTATTTTCAAATAATATAAATATTTCACTGTGTCCATTATTGTATATTGTATATTTTAATGTACACATTTAATACTCCTTGACATAACATATTAAAAGTGTTAAATACCAAGTTTGGCTCGTTATAACTTGTAAATGGTAGTTATTAGAAATCAATTAATCACTATTGATAGTTTATAATCTATACACTTGTTAAAATAGTACAATATCATTTTTGCTGACATATTACCTTAAAAAAAGGGGTGTTCCTGTATTTGTTCGAATATTTGAGCCCGAGCCAGGTTTTTAAGACACTCAAGCTCAGTAAGTTCAAGCTTTTTGCATCAGACTATCTTTGTACTGGTTCGAAACAAGAGGATGTACTTTCTTCTCAACTTTTTGATCCAGCCTTGGGCCTAGAACGCAATCGGAAACATTGTTTGCCAACATGTTGCCCTCGTTTCAAAAACAATTGGGTGATATTTTTTCGTGTTACCTTTGTGTTTCCCGGCGAGGAAAACATGTTTTCCGTGATCCATTTCAATGTTGGCCAACATTGCTCTATTTGGATGCTTTGTTGACACTAGCGTGGGTTTGCTTGCATCATCAATCATAGGCACTGGGACCACTATCTTGGTCCACTAAGCATTCTTGCACACCGCTTCCCCCCCNATCTCCTTTTGTCATGTTGTGGTCAGCCGAAAAAACTGGAACTGGTTGAAATATTTCATACAAATACACTTATGTGGGATGTGACAATTGAGGACTGTAAAAATCGCATAAAAACAGGATGATTTAATAAAATAATTGGACAGTTTTCAGTTAGTGTAAATGAACACTAACCCACCACCGTTTTCTTCTTCTCTGTCTTATTGAACAGCTCATAGCTATATACAAAGCACAAATCATAGCAGCACCCTCAACAGACATCTTTCACTCAACTGAACTCTGTGTGGGAAACAAATATTTCATCATTGTAGACTGGATGTGAAACAATGTTTCTTTAATGTTTGCCAACAGTTTGTTTCCCATGTTGGCAATCAGTTGGGTAAGAGTTGGGCAACAGCTGGGCAACAATGTTTCCAAGTGTGTACTAAGCTTTAGGGTAATGCAAGAAAGAAGGGTAGGCTTGACTTTAAATTGTACAATATAGCTATTAGGATTCTGTACACAAATTATTTTAATTTGCTATAAGCCTATAATAGTAAAAAGTTTGACATTGAGGAGGTCTGGTGGCTAAATAACAGAGTTTTCATATTTCGGCATTATTGGTTTCATCAAAAAGTAGAGGGAAACAAAAAAGAAAAACACTAGCACCTACTCATTTTGAATTTGACTGATACCCTCTTTGGTGGATTCATGGTCTAAGACATCACTCTCACAATAAACTTGACTATCGATGACACGAAGATCGAGGTTTGTTTCCTTAAATGGTTTTTCACTAACATTGTCCTCACAAACTCCATTCCCATGGCAACAAGTTCATCATGTCACTTAACTTTTCACGTGTGAGCTTCAGTGACACTGTATATTTTGGTAGCAGCTCTACTCTTGTTAGGTCAAACTTTCTTGCATCATTAATACTGCTGGTGATTTTACCTTTTTGAAGTAGAACATTAATTGTTGCATTTGTGTTGTAGACTGAATTAATCTTGAAAGTTGAAACTTGTTTATACTAATCTGAAAATCTGAAGAATGCCAGGGCCATATTCATGTTTTTATTTTGTATTGAGCAATTGTCACAAAAAATTATAAGTTCTTTAACACCATCATCAAGTGTAGACACAAAGGGTGTTAAGCAACTTGCTATTTCACAAGAACCTCGCTTTGCGATGGTTTCATCCCAGACATAATTGTAGCTGCTCCAGTTTTAATGTTATGTAACAAAAAATTATATGTCCACATTTTCCGTTTATAATACTGAATGCCACTTGTAAGTTTTGGTGTTGGTAAGGCTTGCTGCAAGTCAATAGAAATTGCAGAAACACGATTATTATTATCATCTTTATATGATTTCATAATGTTTTGGTCGGCTTTGTATTTCCTTTGCTGAAGAGCTTTTTCATTTGCAATCGCAGCAATGCAATTAGCTTCATCACCTTCATATTTTAAATAGAGTTTAAGTTGTGTCTCTTTTGGGTGGTTCAAACCCGATGTTAAATTCTTTGTTAAATACGTCTGTATAGTAATGTTTCAGAATCAAGGTATTTCTTTCAACCAATTATTGTAAATACTGTACAAGGAGTTAGTATTGAGACCAGTTGGCAGGTACTTCCTATGTGGATATTTTGCTTGGCTATAGTGACTCGAAATTGTAGGCAAGGATTTTGTATGTTCTCACCTTACAGACCCTTTCCTCAATAATTTTACTTGCTGGTTCTTTTTTACCACATTTGTTTGTGCTAACACCACCACTTGAAACAAGTTTTGATAACTGAGAGTTCTGTAGGTCCTGTATGTTCCAAAAATCATCAAATATGCTTTCAATATTATTCTTCCAATTTTATCAAAGTATTTGAGATTGCATGTGCACGGAGGGCCAATTTTATGTGCAGGAGAACATTTTTTGGTGTTCCTTGAAATGAATGCTTCTCCAAGGTTTCTAGATTTTTTACACACTGATACTTCCCAGCCCTTAACATTTATTTTCTTTAGTCAACAGTAGCCACTTACCTCATAATTAACTTCTTCATTCATGATGAAAACACTCAATAAATATTATTTATTACAGCACAACATAAGCACACTCACGCTTCAACATAAATGGAAGCACATACAAAATTACTCACTATTAGCCACTACACAATCCACTTTAACATAGTTGCAGACCCGAACGTTAACCAGTCATTACCAGAGTGTTTTCAAAGGTAGAATCTTTTCCCAGGCGATACATACATAAACTGACCTTATGTTCCCAATATAAAGGGCGAACTCCGCAGTTCCGGCGCATCATCCCTCCCTTTACCAGCTTAAAGGGCAGATGTGTTAAGTTCGCCCTTTGTTCTAGGAAAGCTATCACAATAAAGAAATCCAGCAACACACACATCCATTTGGTTTCAATTCAGTTGTCAGAATACTAATGGCAAACTTGCAACAAATCACACACCACTGTACTCTCCACAAATAATAATAGAGAAATGGCAAAAAAAAAGTTATTTTGTCGAGTTTGCCTTTACTTCTCGGAGCACCTCATATAAGACTGTGTGGGCAGGAGAAACATTATTTTAGTACAGAGTCCCAGCTAAACAGGTACCAAAGAGTACGATATTATTTTGGAACATAGCTCCCTTGGGAAAGCATTGAGTCTTCATCACAAAATGTAGTCTAACTAACCTATTACTAACAAAGCAGGTCTAACCTTTCTAAAAGAAGTTACAGAAGCATTTCTTTGAGCCTAGGAAAGTCAACAGAAACCATCAGCAATAATTGTGTTGCTCACAACATAATTATTGGTTATTTGTTGGAAAGCATTCCAATAAATAACCAAAGATAGACCACAGGAGGCTAAGATTAGTAAATAACAATAATAGGGCCTAATACTAATTAGTAGCCCTAAGGCTGTAGCCACTAGCCCCACAAACATCTTAAGGTTGCCCGGCACTCACTAAGTATCAATCAAAAAAACTCGAGCCACACCTGGCATGTCACAGTGAGACATAGGCTGTGCACCAAGAATAATACCCAAGATAACGTCAATATTACAAATAAACAACAACTGACCTAGTTAGGTCCCTAATACTAACATACTAATCCCATGTCACTAAGTCAGGTCATACTAAATATTAGAGTAAAATGGCTGTCATCTAAACAACACAATACTGAGCATCATACAGCTCTATCCATACAAACTAATAACATCTGTCGTTAAGCGACTTATAACTGGATATTCAAGTGAGACCTCATTAGAAGGTAATCAAAAGATTTCATTCAGAGATATAAAATTAGCCTAATTAGAACATTCTTGTATATAATTACAACATATGCCCAAACCTGGGTCAAACACCTCGCTTAAATAAGAAAACATTGCATGTGAAGAGTAATGAGGCGCCGCTGAGCTGGGGCGACCGATGGCGTACACCTAGTGTTGGCGGTTGAAGAGCGGCACGTTCCTCGGGCAGCTAACAAACACAGTACATCAGCCAACAAGTATGATAGATAAAAGTCCTTTTATTAAGACCAGTTGACCCGTATTTATATGCATCTAATTCTGCACAAGGCAAGGAGGAAAGGAGGGGGGG
>CABFVZ010003425.1:23909-49992 GCA_902151445.1 Timema monikensis | reverse complement strand
CCACACTAGAGTTGAGACAAGATGGAGAGCACTCACTAACCACACTAGAGTTGAGACAAGATGGAGAGCACTCACTAACCACACTAGAGTTGAGACAAGATAGGGAGCACTCACTAACCACACAGAGGAAACCAATCAAATCCAAAACATGTTTACTAGCTCTACTTCAAAGTATCAAAATTTCAAGTCATGTGAGCTGCACGTTTGATAGATATTATCAATTAGTGAGGTAGATTAGCACATTGTTAAGTTTCAAGCTACCAGCATGAAACTTGCCACACTTTGTCTGAATGTGTAAGTCAAAGTTTGTCCCAGACCCCAAGGACCCCTGGTTTCAAATGGTCACACATGTGAGTAAAAATTACACTCACTGATATTAGGTGTTTTTTGTAATTATAATTATACTTAAGGGCTATAAATAGTAAAACATGACAAATAAATTTATAAAAGGACCCATGGTAGACCTTAATTTACATACAAAATGGCGTATAGTGGGTCAGAAAAGGAGCAAAATAAAAAAAATTGCAATTTATATATTAATTTTTTTATCTCCTTGTATTGGCGGTTCCCATAAGCTTTAGGCTTGTGCGTTTATATTTTAAGACAAGGAAGGGTGGACCAATGGCTTCAGGTGACCTCCAAACCATCACCTACAGCTGGTCACTTTCTATGGGGAACCAGCACTTTACCTTTTTATGACCATTGGCTCTGTATATATTTTGTAATTTTCTTGTAATTCTGGAAGATTGTTAGTCCATTCTTTTATTGCAAGTAAATAACTGTCGAAAAGAGTGGTTTCCAAAATGTCCAAAAAACGTAAAGTTCAGTCTGTCAATCTGATGGACGTATCATCACCTCCAGTGGCTTTGCCGCCAAAAGTCTCATGGGAGCTTTGTTTCCTGTGTCAACACTATTCAGGATGTTTACCCTTAATTCAACCAACAGCTAATGGGTATCAATCAATATCTGAAGAATTGGAAAGTTTCAGTGGCCATGGACTTATTCCAAAAACAGTGTGGCTTGAACAGTTTTATGAAGGAAAAGGAATGGAGCAAAAGCTATAATATTATTAAGCAGTTTATAATAAAGTTACCCGCCTCGGTGGCGTAGTTGGCTAACACGCTTGTCGTGTTGAGCTCTACTGCTGAGGACGGGGAGATCGAGGTTCGAATCTCGGTCGGGTGAACTGGGGGTGGTTTTTCCTGAATGGTTTTCCACTCTCCCTCCACGCAAATGCGGGTTCATTACCTCTAATTCAACCGTTCCCAATTCCTAATCCATTAGCGTAATTAGTACTTAAAGCGTATAACCCGAACGGGTAGTAAGACGCGGTGCTAAATATTATTATTATTATTATTATTATTATTATTATTATTATAAAGTTTGATGTAGTAGATATTACACTTATAAACTGCAGAAGCAACAAGTGATAAAAATAAACCCTCTACAGCAGAGACACCTACGAGATCATCATTTAAAACTAGTGACCCCAAAAATTTGTGTTTATTTTGCGATCTTGATGGAACGACTCAATGGCTTGTTCAAGCATCAACATTATGAATTGGATCAACAATTTACAGTATAGAGGTTCAGTTAGGTGATGAAAAATTATTAGCAAAATTAACATCCACAGATTTGGTTGCAATGGAGGCCAAGTACAGTATCCCCATGGCTTCTTTGGTGCTGACTGACAGCTCACAGCTGACTTCTGACAGTTAACATTTAGTTATATACCTAAATTTTGACCATCAGAAGTAACAGCTGATAAAAACATTTTTTTGCAGATCATATGGTTTGGCGTAGGGATACATAAATTGGTCTGGTAACTTTTCAAAGCCGTCAACTGTCAGCTGTGAGCTGTCACTCAGCACCAAAGAAGCCATGAGGCTACTGTACCATAAGCGATGCTATGTTTCTTTCAGAACACAAGAAAGAAGTGATGAAAGGAACTCTTCCATATAAAGCATTACTGAAAATGAAGGCCTTGTATATGGTACCAGTTCTGGCTGAGCATGTTGAGTATATTCAAGAACTGTATATATTTAGTGAAACATCTCCTGTTGTAAATCTTTCTCAATTGACAAATTTGTTCGAAAAAATAATTAAGTCCCTTTGGTTTTGAAAATGATGCCTTGTATAGGACAAAATTGAAGGATGAGCTGCTCTCATTTGTTCTCGAGTTACGAGCTGACAAATCTGGTTGAAAGGCTTTGTTGTTGTTTTTAGAAAAGAACACAGGCAGTGCTGTGAAAGATATGTGTGAATTTAATGCACTGAGTGATGGTATGTGTATATCACGCCGAAAATATCCTTAGTGGGGACATGTTTCAAGAATATCCTACCTTTAAGGGATCAATTAAGGATGAATTTCAAGGTAAATTATGTGTTCCCAATTCAGTGACCACATTTATTAGAATTACGCTAGAAGGTCCAAACATAGATGAAATTAGTCAGGTTGAAAATAAACCTGCCCTGACAATTGCGCAATTGATCCATTTTAATGTCAGTAAGGAATGCTCGAAAAATGTATGCCATAAAATCACTTCTGAAACTCCAATGCCACTGTGCATTGCTCTGTTAATATCTGAAAGCTCCAGGAATAAACAATTGATATGTAAGCTTGCGTCACTTGGTGTGTGTGTTAGTTACGACCGAGTATTGCAGTTGTCAGGGTCAATAACAAATGTGAGAAGTATGAGTCAGAGGGATTGGTCTGCCCTCCAGGAGTGCAACAAGGAGTTTTCACAACAGTAGCAATTGATAATGTAGATCATAATCCATCATCGACATCTTCTTCCACATCTTTTCATGGTAAAAATATGAGTGTAATTACAGCAACATGATACCAATAATTCATAAATCAATCCACAAATAAATCTAAACAATAAGGAAAGACACATAAAACTGATACAGACATTGCAAGAATCATACACAAACATCCCTCCTGTTTTTAATGGATCATTGGAATGGCAAATGCCTCTCAACTATCAAAGTGATCCAACTAGCTCTTTGTCTGAAATGTCTGTATGGTTGCAAGCAGTGGAAAAGAAATTTCGAGAGGCACAAGCAGAGGAAGATGAATCTATTTCTTGGTCTGCATATCATTCAAAGATCACATCCCCCACTTCATGGATGTCCTTTTTTAAAAACATTCTGATGCCATTATTGGCTGAACAAGTTGATTTGCCTGTAAATTTTCGCCATTGCATGGACGTAATGATGGCAGTAGTGAAAGATGTGTCATATATATCAAGTTCTCATCATCACAGGTGATCAACCTGTTTATTTATTGATGGAGCAAATCTAGTGGAAATTTCCTGAAAGGTATGGTGAAGATAGCATTGTATGTATGACGGGAGGCCTTCAAATCAAAATGGCTGTGATGTAATGCTTGGTAGATGGTTCATGGATGGCTCTGGCTGGGTTGGTAATATTGTATTATCAGAAATAGCAATTGCTGGATCTGCTGATTCCTTTTTAAAATGCAGCCATGTCAAATGAACACGCTATGCCCACCAGGTGACGGGTACTTCATATTTTACAAAACAAGGCATATGAATCAGAGAAGACTTGTGCGTTGGATTATGGCTTGTGGATAAAGAATAAAACAAACAAATCTCCTCAGTTTGCGTACTGGAATGCTGTATTAGAAATGGAAACCCATCTTCTTACACTGGTTATGAGTATAAGAGAGGGAATCTTCACTATGTATCTTGTTATCTTGGAGAAACTCATTCAGTGATTTTTTTTTTCTTTAGACCATGTGCATTATATTAGATGAGTACCAGATTTTTGCAAAAGCATACATGAGTTAAAAGAAAGACATCCTTCCACCAATCATGAAATCCTCAAAGGACATTTTGTCATGAAAAAGAGCGAGATACCATTTTCTGCATTCTCGGATGATCAAGCACATGAACAAAGCAACAAACTAATCAAAAGTGATGGAGGGGCTATTGGCATTCTTGATAATAAAACTGCACTGCAAAAATGGATGGTTGTCGGACCAGAAATTTTAAGAATGATAACTGAATTTGAGGAAGTATCCAGCATACAAAAGAATGATACTATGGTAATATGTTGAGCAACACTAAAGACACAAGATCATTTGAGGACCAATTTAATAAACACGCTCTTGCACTGCTAGCAACTTTTCATAAATATGGAAATCCATTTGAGGGGGAACATCTGGTTACTGCCAATACTAACGTTATGGTTGGGGAAAAATCAGAAAAGGCTGTGTTATCGGCAAATAAAACAGGTCAGGACCAGTATGGTGCTTATGTAAAAGATAGATTAATAGAGTGTAGTACTTCTGTCCATAGTACTTTGAAACAAAATAATATAACACCCTTAAAGATAAAATCTGTGACAGTGGTTTTTAAGGAAAAGAAACAAATTGTAAATTTGAAATTGGATGCAACTATATTTTGTAAGTTATATGTTGCATGTCAAACACGAAAAGGAAATGTGGATAGCTTTTTTACTCACGAGAATCATAAATATCCTCCGTCCATTTCTGAATTTGGATATCTCAGAAAGCCTGTTCAAAAATCTGATATATGATAACAACAGAAAGTAGTGTCACTGGAACAAACAGCTGCTAGGTCAGTGAAAATCATCAAAAACCAAGCATTACGGCAATTCACATTGACGGCACAGTAATAGCACACATATTACCAACACATACTGCAAAAAGATTGGGACAATATGCACAAAGCATTTTTATTCCACATTTGCTACATCGTCTTGGAGATAGTACAAGTGTCGATGTTGTGTTTGACTGGTATAGTGATGGTAGTCTAACGTCAGACTCACATAGGTTTTGTGATAGTAGACAGACGATTTATTATTAAAGCATGCACAACTCCAACAATATTTTCAAATTTTTCAATGGTAGATGCAAATAAGTCCCAATTGTTCTATTACCTCACTGAGAATATACCAGAAATGAAGGTTAGTTCCGATAAATTTGTGATTTGCACTCATGAAGATACTTTGAAACACATGCCATTTCAGCTTCAATTGAACACAGAAGACATTTCACCATCATCACATGAAGAAACTGATGCTAAACTACTGTTGAATGTTAAACATGGAGTTGAAAGTGGTCATCGAAAATTAATGATTGTGACAGTTGACTCAGAAGTGTATGTGATTACTCTATTTGCATTCCGGCAACTGCATGCAATGGGACTGGAGAAATTGTGGTTAGAATTTGGAACAGGCAAGAATAAGCAGTTTATTGCCATTCATTCATCACTTAGCTAATTCATTGTCAAAAGAAAAATGTGATCCTTTAACCTTCTTTTACTCCTACACAGGGTGTGATAAAGTATCAGCATTTTCCAGAATAGGAAAGCCGATTGCTTGGAAAGCATGAAATATATAATAATTTCAACCCAAAGACTACACCAGCACCACCTACCATCCATAGAATAATAAAGAAACATTCAGTGAATTTCAACTCCACCAGAGAAGTTTTCATCCTTACCAATCAATTTGGCATCACTGAAGATAACATCCTGTTTAGTCTAATTACTACTACTTTTTTAATATTAGTCTTTTGTTTAGTTAAGTCCAAGTTTTAAAATGTTTACTACATTTCATTTTGTACTTTAAAATATTTAAATATCTAAAACCTGGCTTTGATTCAGTTTGGATATGATTTTAAATCTTTCAAAAATAGCGTTAATATACAAGCATGTTTAAAATATACAGAGTATACCCAACTTTTTTTACATATAGAATTAAACATTTTATCTAGGTGATTATTGAATAAACTGTGTTATCAACAACATAAACCTGAATATCTAGGAATTATAATTTTATTCATATTCATAAGTATAGTGTTCTGAGAAGCTTAAAATAAGAACTAATGAAAGGCACCCATTCATAAATTGACGCGCACAATATCAAAATAGTATTATAAAAACCCAACGCCAAGTTTAACCAACAGTTAGACTTTACAAATGGTTAAGTTACAAGGACTTTAACGTGACATTGTAATATTGGACCTTAATCTACTTCAGAGGTTTACACCCTTTTGCAGATTTTGATCCCAATTTGATCTCCTGAGACAATCACAACCCCTTTAAATCTCAGAAGAGTTAAAATTCTAATTTTTTAATATCTTCTTATGTTACTTAAAATCTTTAATTCATATTATAGGCTTTATTTTAACCATTTATAATTATATGATGGCTATACAGTTATTATTTTACTAAGATTAAACTGTACATTCGGTTAAGATTTTAAAATAGCAAAAATGTCCAGGTAATTAAAACAAAATGAGTGAAAACTGTTATATAACACACTCTTCAGTAAAACAATAGCTATGACACTGGCTGGCATAAGCTTTTTTAGTTTAACATTACATTGACCAATTCTCGCAAGTACATTACGCAAAACACAACATATTCTTGACTTCTTAAAACATCAACACACCACATATTCTTGAGTGCTAAAAAACTATCACTCATCTCAAACAAAATTTAAATAAATAATTCAAGCTAAATAAATTGGATCACAAATACAATAAATCAAGTAAAAGTTCACAATTATGTTTACTTTTTTTTTTCCGGCAGTTTTCAAGCTTTAAGTGTTTTTGAAAGAAATGATCAAAATTAGCTTTTGTTAAAATATTCTACCAAACCTTAAAGAGTTTATTGATATGAGCATTCACTTTTGTCATCAATGTATAAGACGTCCTTGCGGTCTTAGTTTCACACACATGGATGACATGACGTGATGTGACGCCAGTGACCCATGGAGAGGATCGTCTAGTGAAGTCAATGACAAGTATTGTGATGATAGCAGTGCACAGGAATGTTGCACGCTTGACAAGAGTTCATTCGGTTTTTTGTGTGACCGGAGGAAACTCACTGTCATCGTCAAAACGGAATACCCCTTTGGGTGGTGACTCTGTCGCCGTCACAATCTCGCGGAGTTTCTCAGACTCTGGGAAGAGAAAATAAAATCATGGAAAAGAACAGGGCTTGGTTTTATTATGAACACAACATAATGTTATAAATATAGTTTGACACTTTTAATTGTATAACTTTCAACTATAGTAATTCTAATTCACTGAACCTTAATTAATTGTCAACCCAGAATGAATGTAGGAAAATTGTCGGGATAAATATTGATACATGCATGTCTAAAATTTTTTATATTTGATTTCCTATAGTATAAACAAAACTTTTCAATCCATACACCATGGCACAAATATTATTACTTGAAGCACTCCTAATTAATGTCAATCTAGGACTGAATCTGTATTAGTAATAAGAAATAATTACTGAAAATAATTTTTTCTAAGGAAAACCTCTTTTTGCGGTATTTTGTTACATTTTGAACAAGGTACAAGACAGACGAACAGAAACATAAAAAGGAATAAACACAATATGCCTTTGACATTGTAAAAAAGAGCATAGTTCACATTTTAGATCACTGTTGAAAAAATTGATCGTTAACACCCAATCTCCCACCCTAGGTTTCATTCCATCAGAACTCATCAGGTAGGAGTGTGAAATGCACAATGCCATTTCCTAAAAGAGGAAACAAAAAAAACACAAAGGAAAGGGGGGGGAGGGGGTTAAAGGAAATTTGAAAAGAAAGATAGGACAAGGACCAGAGTTTTTTTAGCGAGATGATATATTATTGTCCAATGTCCATTTCTGGTTTATGTCTTTTATGTTATTCCTTTAACATGTTTCTATCCACCTTTCCTGTAACTACTTCAAAATATAATGAACATACATTTTGTGAGATATTGGTATAGTTTAGTTAGAAAGTAGCTTCATAATTATGGATACAGGAAATGCTATTTATAAGGATTTGTAAAAATGTGTTATAAATTGTGTGTTTGACTATACGTTTATAATAATAAAGGAATAGTTTTATATACACCTAAACATCAGATTATAAAAAACATAGTTTAACAATATGATAACATGTCCAAAAAAATATCCCATTCGTATTTTAAAATGTGTTGCTAAATGGCCAAACCATCACATATTAATTATAATGGATTATCTTGGGTTTAACACACTGTGATGTATAATATTAAGGTATTATATAATAGTTGTAGATAAAATACAAATAAAGTAATGCTAATTAAAAGTGGACAAATATTTTCTTGGAGAGAGTTTAACCAATATGATATTTTAATTCCAGGGTTACATTGAAAGCAAAACCAATATTTGAGACAATAATTCCAATATACAACATTTCAACATACAAAAACTTAAGTCTAGTGATCTTGTTTGCCATTAGGAATATAAGTTAATCATAGTAGCATTTCAAGGTAAGCCATGTAAAGTGAGGGTGATATTGTCAACTAAGCTTGCTGAGTTCACAGATCACCCCAGCATCTGCATTTGTGGAACTAAACCATAATAAACGACTAAGTCTGTAGCAATCACCCAATGTGATGAATATGTTGCTCAATTTCTTTGAGGAAAAAACCCCGCAAAGCAACCAAAATCCATGCAAAAGCAAATATAAATATGTAGATTTATTTATAGAGACATAAAATAGTTGCTGTAATTCCTCAAATTATAGTTTATAAAATCAGTTTTATAAAACAAAATTTATTTAGTGTAAATGTTGTATTTCTAAAATAAGTAAGCCTAAAAACACAAGCCGTTTGTATTAGAATGAAATTTATATAATTTTCAAACCAAGCATAACAGAAAAGGATAATACTAAAGAATATAAACAAATATGAAAATGATGAAAAATATCCAAAGTTAGTGTAAAAGAGCAAAGAAATAAAGTGTTGAGGAAAGATAGCAAGAGTTATTATTATTAGCACCGCGTCTTACTACCCATTCGGGTTATACGCACTTACACTAATGTGTAATGGTAGGGTGATTGTGAGATGAAATGGAGGACCTACAGTTTAACGTTGGATCCGAACCACGGTGGAGGCCTGGCATTCCCCACATTCACAAGTTGTGATTAATAAACGTCTTGTCAGAGGTGAAGGAAGGGTTTGGTAATCAGATAAATCTGTGCCAGGACCGTGGATTGAACCCCGGCCGTCAGCACAGAAGTCTGACACCTTACCCCTAGACCACCAGGTCACCAGCAAGAGTTATTAACCAAATTAGAAGTTTATTTTCCTAATATCAATAAAAACAATCGTTTTATAAGTAAAACCAAATTTATTAATTAGTGCAGTACTTGTTTTCATTTATAAACAAGATTATTAATGGTGGTGGAGTGGATATACTTATATTTAAATTGCTTAGGTTAATTTTACATCATCATTTATAATTTTAATCTTGACATTTTGACAATAGAAATATTTAATTTGTTTGTTTTTTCCTCCATGTTTGTTAATAAATGAATGGCAAGGATGTGTGTATATACTCAAAGGCAAAACACATTAGAACAATTTTCAGAGCTAACTAACGGGTTCTACTACTTTTTAGATGTTATGTTGGCAAATACAACTATACTGGGATTCTGGTAGAAAAAACTTTTAGAAAAGACAAATATATATTTTTGCAGTTGACATTGATAACATTTTACTATATTGTTAATAATATATTATTTCATGGGCATTGATATTTTCTATGAAAAGTGAGTTAGAGATAACATGAAATTACAAATAAATACAAAGGTGGCAATAGAATATATTACTTATTCTAGTAAAAAGATCTTGTTTTTTTAATTTTTTTTTATTTTCTTAGATGGTTGTTAATAACATTCAAGTTTAGTTATGGACAGACACACACTTCTAAAACGTGTACAATTTTTTTTATGAATTATTATTTTTGAACTTGTCAAGTTTGATAGTAAAAGAAAATTAGTGACAACATTATTGCCATCCTGCATATGAAAATTGTTTTAGTTACTTTAGTAATGTCAAAAATTACTCTTTGGCATGTTTATATAATGTGCTGTGTTACCTAATCTAACCAATGAAACAAGGACCTAAGGCTTCATTCTCACAAAAGACTGTAGTGCCAATGACATAGAGATTGGGGTTCGAATTCGGGTCGGCCTGTTGATTTTCCCTAAATGGTTTTGACTCTCTCTATGCAAATTAGGATGCACTTATTCTCATTTAAGCCTTCCTCATCTATAATACCTTTGCCATATTGGCACAAAATGGGTACATGCCGAACAAGTAGTGATATGTGGTGACAAAATAAAAACAGGAGCTAAACAAAACCCAGGGCCTTATTAGAAAGGGAGGAGGTATATTTAACTCACTCATACAAGTTTGGGTGTGTTGAATGAGACATTTTCAAACACTGCAACAAAAGATGCATTTTGATCCAGGGGTTCCAAAACTTGTTGAGAACGCACCACCCTTCACATGTCAGATTTTCTATACAACACCCCTTTCCCCAATATTAAAAAAAAATGGCCAAATTTGATTTGGTGGAGTTTAAAAAAAAGTGCATTTACATTTCTTGCTTGTATTTCTTTAAATGTAAAAATACAAAATTAGAACAACATATCAGTCCATTTTCAAATTTTAGGGGAGAGAGTTGCGTACAACACCAAGTTTTCAAGAAGCATTGGAATCTAGAACTCGCATGACGGGAGCACTTTCACAAGAAAAAATTATGTTTTTTGTATGATTTAGTCCATTCTTTAAAATATGTAAGAGTAGACGTATTGCATTTTTTTTTTTCACTAAACACTATAAGTTTAAGTTTTTCCTTATAGCCGTGACGGTCCGGACCAAGATTGGTGACGTCCAGTTTGGGAACCCCTGTTAAAGTTGGGTCAAATTCCCTATTTTACAAATTTAAATCTCTAATTTACCTACAAATACCGAATATTGAATCTTGAAAAAATTATGAACATAGGAAATATAAATATAATACATTCATCATAACATATATACATTCAGTTAAGTGTTAAGTTACTGGTCTGGGGCCTGGTTGTGAGTTCATAATATAATTATGATTGATTCTGAACCACCAAAAGGTCTAAGAGAGGCTCTGAATAATTTAAAAAAAAAAGATTATTTTTTTAGAATTCAAGTTTCAAATCTGGAACAAAGAGATTTTTTTTCTTTTTTAGAATCTGTATCTCAAATTCGAAATTTTCTTGAAACCTCAAATCTTGAATATTCTTAAAAGATTCAAGGGCTCATTCCTAATATGTATATATTTATATTGATACATTATACATTTAAAGTTTGTGTTAATAAATTACGCTAGTGTAGTGATTAAAGATAACTTTAAATACCACTACTCCGTGTAATTAGATAAGTCACTGAAGAAAATCCCAAATAGGTCATGGTTCATGAATAATTCAAAATGTACATATTAACAAGCAAGTGACAGTAATTTATGAAGAAAAAATACAAGCATTAACCTCAAAAAGTAGTTATTTACTAGACTTAAAACAGATACCTATTTAAAATTTGTAGGTAATTAAAATGCTGATGAATACCAGTAATTCATACAACTAGGCACATATATTATCATGTGTATTGTTTCCTCTGTATGTTTCTAGCTCCTTAGCAATGAGTATGTGACTGCAAAAAAGCCATTGATAAGTAACAAATAAAGTATGTCTCTCAAGCAGACTTGTTTTTCTTTGTTTTGATTTAATCTTCAAGCAAGACCAATAAATCTTGGTAATAATGATTTTGCTTTTTAGAGGAAATGTAACGCATATATAACAAACAATTTGAGGTATTTAAAGGTGTGAGAAGTTCAGTTTTTCTATTCAAAGTGAATGCAAATTGAATATGAAATATTCTAAAAGCTAAATCGAAGTTCAAATTTGTTTTTCTCAATTATTTTATGATTAAAAAAATATTATATTGTGCTTAATTTTATAGCTTTGTGCACTAAAAACTATTAGAAAATTTTATTGCACAATATTGTTTGTAATATGTTTGTAATATTTTATTCTATTTTGAAGAATCAAGTCACAACTTAAAATTCAATTACTACAGAATTTTAATATAAATATTGATTTTTAATGCTTTAAACGCTCAGAATGGCAATATTTTTTATCAGCAAAGATTAATAATAAATTTCAAAGGAAAGTCAAAGCTTATTTTTATTTCTAAGCCAAATCAAAGTTTGGGACACCCGTATTGGCGTCTCGAAGAGACATACTTTGTTTGAAAGGACTTCCTTGTTAATAAATTTGTCCCACACAGATGCACCCATAATAAACGAGAAGAAATATGTGCAAGAAAAGTAAGAAAGATAATCATAATAAAATTTCTTGGAAAAATTATATCTAATTCATAACACAGATAAATAAAAATGACTTAACCCGTTAACTCCACAAACACAGATTAGCTCAGAATGTCCATGAGGGGGAACACTGAAGCAAGTCTGCCAAAGCATTACCAACCCTTGTTTGCTAGGTCATGCGAGTAATGGCAGAAAGTTTGGTTGGCTGCACCAACTGATCCAGACATACCAACTGTACCTGACATGTCGCCGGGGGAGCAGCCTTTCAATATTCCAGCGTAGCTACTTATGGAGCCTGCAGTGGAGGCAACAAAAAACGCAATGTGAGTAAATGGTTAGTGTATTGGGTAGTCCTTGTTCTTCATCGCATTTCTCCAATCTTAAAATGTTTTAGGAGGTTATGTCTGGAGTCTGGTTTTCATCCTACTTTTCCAACTATAGGGTATATCTATGAAGTAATGTCTATGGTTCTAGTTCACTCTACCACTATCCTACCTATGTGTTCCTTTCTAAAGTCCTAGTCCACTCTACCACTGTCCTATATGTGTTCCTGTCTATGGTCCTAGTTCACTCTACCACTGTCCTACCTATGTATTCCTGTCTATGGTCCTAGTTCACTCTACCACTGTCCTATATGTATTCCTGTCTATGGTCCTAGTCCACTCTACCACTGTCCTATATGTGTTCCTGTCTATGGTCCTAGTCCACTCTACCACTGTCCTATATGTGTTCCTGTCTATGGTCCTAGTCCACTCTACCACTGTCCTATATGTGTTCCTGTCTATGGTCCTAGTCCACTCTACCACTGTCCTATATGTGTTCCTGTCTATGGTCCTAGTTCACTCTACCACTGTCCTATTATATGTCTCTGTCTCCAAGGTCATGATTAGAAGCTTAATTCCTTCCTTCTAACAATTGTGTGAACATGTAAGATCATGAATGGAATCTTATTGTTTTTTACACCGTTTAACAAGTATTTGTGCTCGTGAGGTCATGTCTTGAGTTATGTTTATTCTGTTACACTGAAGAAAATGTGTGAGTGGGTGTGTGAATCAATGGCTTAGAATTTTTTTTAATATACACTGTATTATAAGGTTTGTTTATGGTACTTTATCACCAATGGGTTTTTTGACTTCGAGACACCGAGTGCAAGTATGGCTACATTTCATTTAGTCACCTTATACCTCTTACGAAATAATAAAATTCTGATCAATAATAATCATTATCAGCTCCCCGACTCTGGTTCACAACATTAGTTGGTATATATTAGTGTGTTTAGGTACTATACAACTTGGTCATTTTGCTTGGTGAACAATCAACTAGAGCAAATTACCCGCTTCAGTGGTCTAACAGCTACTCTTGCGGTAGACTAGTTTATGGATGATGGGGAGATCAAGGTTCGAATCTTGGTCGAGTGTTGAGGGTAGTTTTTACTAAATGTTTTTCCACACTCCCTCTATGCAAATGCAGGTACACTTCCTATAAATATAATATTCCTAATCCCTAAAAAACAATGGCATAATTATTACATAAGCATATAACCCAAATGAGTAGTAAAACACTAAAGTGAAAAAAATACTAGAGCAAATTAGGACTATTTCTTAATCATCACTTTTTATTATAATTACATTTTTCACATCATGAGTTATTTGAATACATTTATTTCACAAATGGGATGTAGAATGGGAAAACTTTTAGTAAAAAAAGACCCTTGGTCCCCTTAACTGGGATTTGAACCATGCTTTCCCCATCATCGGCAATCCAGTATAATAGGAGTGTGACACATTAGACTATGCAACCCACAATGTGAGTGATATGAGTTCATGTGATTTATAAGTCATTTACCACTTCTTTGTTTTTACATGACAGCTAGCAGAAACTATCAGATGCTATCTATCAGTAATGCCAACATTGTCTGAAAGTCACTTTTGTCAACACATTTGAAAATAATTATTATTTGCTAAGTATTACTATTATTATCACTAAAATTTTTTATCAACTATAATAAAGAGGAAAAGACATGCAAAATGTTTGTGAAATAATATAGAGTTTAAATTTTGTAAAAACAAGTATTAATACAAATCGCCATTCAACCGGCAAGAAGGTCATCTATGTCACCAACTGGCTGCATAGCTTATATTCAGTGACCATATTTGTTTTTGCATCTAAGGTCACTTTTAATGAGATCTTGCTTTTAATGATTAATTTGAATTAAAGAGCAAACATCAACTCCAAAACTATACCAACAACCAAACGATTTTTCTCATAACCAAAATTTAACAATTTTAAATAGACATCTTAACAGTGAATTATCATATAAAATACAATTAATAAAACCACATTCGTGTATCCACAAGTTGAAGCGAATAAAATATTTTATAGTTGCGTGTTTAGGTGTGTCTGTGTTACAATTAATAATTTTACTAAAAAATTTTAATAATACAGTCTTTTTTAATATCAACTTGACTACTTAGTAATTCGTGTGTTCTTTTGTGAATATTATTTCAGTGTGTGAGCGTGTTATCCTTGGAAAATAAACGTTTTTTTACTGATCTTTAAATAATTATTTTTTCAATATAATATTGAGGCGTGTGATAAAAGAAAAATAGCGAATGTTTCTCAGTGATCAATATATATTATTTGAAAATTCAAGTCTGTGTAGCAAGACTATAAAATATATATTTTAACCCCAAGATTGTGTTGTGTTGACCTCTAGGCTAAACCTCAAGTTTTATGATTTTTATAGTATTCCAAAAAATTCTGTGAAGTGTAATAAAAAATACTAGCGAGTCTTTCTCCGGTGCTGATTAAATAAAGACCAGGCTAAGACTTCAAGTTTTAAGTTATTGTTATTGTAGTTGTATTAGCGACTTAGTTATAACTGTTTAATAGTAGTGAATCCAATACAGATTTTTTTTAAATTAGGATAGCTTTTTATTTGTCATAAGGCCCTACATTGTATTTTTTATTTTGTAGGCCTAAACATATTTTCTAGGATATTGATTTTTGTTTGTTAAATTGAGCATTGCGAGAAACTTTTTAAGGAAGATTGGGACCGGGAGATGAAAATGGATGCAAGTGAGACCCACCCACCTATCATCATTATCCTGTCTGAAGACGATGAAGAGGATGACGAATATGATGATGTAGAAGAAGTTCTTGCGACCCCGTTGGAAAACACTTAAAAGGTACAAGCCAGTTCATAATGAATTTGACTTATTTGTTGTAATAATAATAATATTTAGCACCACGTCTTACTACCCATTCGGGTTATACGCTTATTTGTTGTAATAGTGTTAAAAAGTTTTATGACAGTGTTTTTTTTCTCTGTGTAATATACACGTTCAGATTTTTCACATTTATAATGTAAATAATAATAATAATAACAAATAATTATTAATACACTTTTTTTTTAATTGATTATTAAAAATAATATAATAATAATAATAAAAATAGTATGGGATTAAATGCTAAAAATTTTAAAATGTTTAATATTGTAGAAAAAAATAATACAAGGATAACATCAACATATCAAGGTCAACAATAAGTAAAACAATAAAAATAATAATATAAAAAATATATAAAACTATCATATTATTATATGTTTCTTTTATAAACGTAAATTTGGATTGTCATAAGTGACAGCTGCTAAACAATGTTTTTGCAGATCATATGGTTTGGCATAAGGATACATAATTTGTCTAGTAACTTTTCATATATTAATCACAACTTGTGAATGTGGGGAATGCCAGGCCTCCACCGTGGTTCGGATTCCACGTTAAGCTGTAGATCCTCCATTTCATCTCACAATCACCCTACCATTACACATTAGCGTAGGTGCATATAACCCGAACGGGTAGTAAGACGCGGTGCTAATAATAATAATAATAAAAATAGTAAAAATAATAATAATTAAAATAATAATATTAATAATAAATAATAATAAATAATAATAATAAATAATAATAATAAATAATAATAATAAATATTATTAATAATAATATTAATAATAATAAATAATAATAATAAATATTAATAATAATATTAGTAATAATAATAATAAATAATAATAATAAATAATAATAATATTAATAATAAATATTAATAATAATATTAGTAATAATAATAAGATAAATAATAATAATATAAATAATAATAATAAATAATAATAATATTAATAAATAATAATAATAATATTAATAATATTAATAATAATAACTTTTCGTAGCTGTCAGTCAGAACCAAAGAAGTGGTAATGCTACTGTAACTTGGTGGAGACAGCTATCAATCAGCGAGGAATATGATACCATATAGGGGCTGTTGGATGGAGCACAATCAAACTGTCTCTTTAAATAATCTATCACCCACTTCAGTGGCAAAATGGTCCAAGGAGTCACTCTTGCATTAGACTGAACTGCCGATGACAGGGACATCAGGGTTTGAATCTTAGTCGAGTATGTTAAGGGTTGTTGTTGCACTCTCTGCCCATGCAAATGCATGTACTCTTTAAATTCAAACTCCTTCATCCCTAACACATCAGCGTCTTTTATTGATATATGTGTAAACATAAGGGGTAGTAAGACGCGATGACTGAAAAAAAAAACTAATCCGTCTCTATTCCCTCTCATATTTAAACTACTAGAATGGGTATCAAGATAATTACTACACCCCTTATTGCGAATGAAAAGCATGATAAGGCATCAGGTGACCTGGTGGTCTAGGGGTAAGGTGTCAGACTTCTGTGCTGGCGGCCGGGGTTCAATCCTCGGTCCCGGCACAGATTTATCTGATTACCAAACCCTTCCTTCACCTCTGACAAGACATCTTGTGAATGTGGGGAATGCCAGGCCACCACCGTGGTTCGGATTCCACGTTAAACTGTAGGTCCTTCATTTCATCTCACAATCACCCTACCATTACACATTAGCGTAAGTGCGTATAACCCGAACGGGTAGTAAGACGCGGTGCTAATAATAATAATAAGGCATCCCTTTTCCATCAGCCCAATCAAAATTAATAATGAAGGAAATGATTTAAATTAGTTTGTTACAAAATGGGTTGTAACAGGCAGGGAAATTTATTAGGAAGATAGGTATAAAATTTCACTGACATTTACAGCTATCTCAGTGTGTAACAAACTAATTGAAATAACTTCCTTCATCATTAATATACTCATATATTTTAAGGGAAGCTATGACAGGCCTAGCAAGCCGGTAGTGGAAAATATATGTATAGCTTGAATAAAAAACTGACCCAGACCATAGACTGGAAACAGTAATGAGTTTAAAGTAAAACTACATATATTTTAAGAACATTTTCTAAACTGATAAAAACACTCCTCTTATAACCCAAATCACACATACATTCCTGTCCTGGTCAGTGATGTAATATCAACAGTGGGAGCCCTGATGCAACCTTTGTTAATAGGGTCAGTAATATTAGTTTGTGAACTTATTATAAAAAAAGTACATTTGACAATTCAGCTTAAAGATGTAATAAATTACAAGCATGTTTGTATATAGGGTGTATATATTTTTTGCATAATATTTCAAAAAAAAAATATATATATATAAATTAAAATATTAAATGTGTTGAATGTGCCTGGGGCAGATAGAATTATTTGTTTTACTTTAATATTTGTTCTTATAAAGTTCAAATTAAATTTACTATTACCTCTTGAAATATTGAATTCAGCTGTTGGTCCCATCGCCCCACATCTATCATCCCTTTATCATTAGAAAAATGTTACCAACTATAAAGCCTTTTGTTTTAAAAATTAGTCACTGATTAGATACACTTTGATATTCACGTTTCTGGTTTTCATTTCTACAAAAAAAATATTCAATAACCTTGATGTTTATATATTTTACAGGCTCATTAGTTTTTGTGTAAGTCCCAACAACCTTTCTACTGCCATTGTTTTTTGCAAATAGCTCTTAATTCATTTTAATTTCAAGAATGAGCATTCTGATATTGTCATACTTACTGGCAGGGTTAAAATTAATAAAAGTGAAGCACACATGTCTGGAAAAGCATAAATTAGGCACTTTATTCTACATCCATTAATCTTTCCAGCGGCTTAGGTCAGTTTTATATTCAAGACATTTATTTTCCACTACCAGCTTGCTAGGCCTGTCGTAGCTTCATATACCTTATCCTACTTAAGACTAGGACCGGCACAGCATCCAGTCCCCGGCTATTAATTTATCAGTGTGAAAGGGTAAACCCACATTTCACCAATGGTAAATTTTTGGCCAGGCCGAGAATCAAACCCGGGACCGCTGGCTCAGTTAGACAAACACAATACCGACTCAGCTAAGGTGAGAAATTAGGGACTATTTTTTAATAATCAACAACTCATCTACCTATCTTATTGAAGATATTTTAGATAGTTGTGGTCTGAAACTAGCCCTGAATGATAGTTAAGAATTTAAGAAATACAGTAAATGTACAGATGCTCTGCAGCTTCATTTAGTTCCTCAACAGTTGCTGTTTGTAGAGTTGTAGACGCAGCATGATACAGTTATCAATGATCTTATATAAACTTTAAAAAGCCTCTGAAGTTCCATCGCTGTTTTTGTCAGATGAAACATTGAATACTTCAGTTTCAGTTCAAGTGCCTCACTTCTACCACTTTAAGATGACAAACATTCTCATCACTGTATCACTGGTGCATGTTTCTCTATATATTACTTTGCACTTGGCCCCTAGAGTAACAAGTGACTTAAAAGTACAAATTAAATCAATATTCATATATGAAAGATACTGACTCCTCTTTAAATTCCCTAATTACAACAAATATTAAACTTTTCTATTTCTAATTGTTTTATTCTGTCAAAATGTGCAAAGCAATTATCACAGGCCAGATGAAATATAAACGTGGGCCATCCTTGGACAATGAGCCAACTTTGGAATCTAATATATAAATAATTATATTGAATTGAACACAATTCGTTAAATTATTTTGGCTATAACCGCAGGTACAGAAAGAGATAATTGTGAAACCAGTTTAAAAAAAAAATCAGAAACACATAAAATGTCAAGACTCATTATTTATGCATAAAATTTCCACGGTATTAATTTTGCAAAAAATAAAAATCTCTAGAACCATACTAAAACAAACAATAACACATTTATTATTTTATTACACAAATCTTAGGAGCCATATTGATACTGTAGACTTTGACATTTACCTTCAACACTTTGGTCTCTTCTCGTCTCCTTAAAAACTACCCGTGGCTTGAGAAACATTGTGTTTTTTAATACAAACTAATTTTACTCCAGCATTACCCAGTTAGGTGTTTATTGTGCCTTCTAATTTTAATAAAAGAAGTGTAATTTTTAAAAATAATTAATTATAACATAATTCATAAGAACTGCCTTAGAACCTACTTTAGTTGTTGAATGGTCAAAGCCCTAAGGCTATGTTAGACTGGCCTGCTGTTGATGGGGAGATTAGAGTTCAAATCCCGGTCGGGTCAAGTGAGAGTGTTTTTTTTCTTTATAAATGGTTTCTAGCTCTCCTTTCACATAAATTCGGATAAATTACCTCTAAAATACTTCCTTTCTCATCCCTACTTCAATAGAATTATTATATACCTGTATGTATAGCCTGAACAGGTAGTAATTAAGATGCGGGGATTAAAATAAATAATACGGTCCTGAAAGTCATTTCTGCTTTTTAATTTCTTTCCTCTCTGAATTGAAGACATCAAAATAACTGCTTATCCATAAAACTTTACATTTATATTAGCATCCCTTCCAAAAATAAAAGCCTTATTTAAGCCTAAAGTATTTGAGAAAGAATGTTTCAATACCCAAAATTATGTTAATTAAGACATGATTATGTGACAACACAATAGAGAAATATCAGTGTAAAGCTGGTGTGATCAACTCAGTCATGTTTAGTAGCAGTAGTAGTTGTATTGTATGTGTGTGTGTGTGTGTAGAGAGAGAAAGGCTACAGAAGTCAAAGAAATTGCAACTATAATACCATAGTAGTTAGTCATGTATGGCAACAGTTCGGCAGAATGAGCTTGTGGCAACTCAATCTACATACAAACTGAGCCACTTCACTCTAGGCAAGATCAACATACTCAAAACATAATGCAAACAATAAGAAACAAGAATTATTATTATTAATGTACACTAGGTTAAAAGCATTAATATAATGTTTAATTGTAAATAGAGGAAAAAAATCAATCATGAAAACATATTTCTACTGTATAATAATTAAATAAAACCATTAGCAAATATAGATGAGAACAAATTTACATTTGGCATTAGCAACTTAATTGAAAAGATGCAATAATTTTTTATTTTATATCAATTTACTGAGAAATAAAAATAACCATAAATTTACTAGCATAGCATGGAGATTATACATGTTTAAATATCGGTTTTAGTTTATTTAAAAAAAGGTTGAATCATGGTTTAAAGTTGGAGAGGGAGACACCATATTTACATGAATAACAATGGAGTAGAAATATGGTTTAAACACTAATAGACATAAAAGCCCATTTTAGGTTTCATTGCAGCAGGCAAATTCTTTCAATTCCAAGTATAAACAAGTGAATGAATGCTTGTTCTTTCTAGACTTACAAGTTGCCTTACAGGCTGCTTTTTATTTTATTGTTACGATTGTAATAAGAACATAAAAATAACTATTGAAAATAAACCTTAAAGTCCAAATAAGAACACGTGTCAGTCATTCACGAGTTTACAATTATATCTGGAACTAGAACTGCCTGCAGCAGTGAAGTGCATGTGTGTGTGTGTTTATTAATGTTTTAATGCAACAAGTTCTTCTCCAGCACAGGTCAGGTAAATATGCTGGCTATTTCTCCTACTTTAAACTATGACCAATCCAAGAACTCTAATCCAAAGGAGTTAAGTAAATTCATCTACCTAGATGAATAGTAAAATTTTGATCATTTTCAAAGATTTTATATAAGTTTTACTCAATAATAATTTTTGGAATAAATTTTATGTTAAAATAATAGTTTGAGCAAAACATTTATATATTCTTTAATCTTATAGAATTGGGTGCGGTTCACAGCTTTTTCTATAGCATTCATTTTCTATTTCATTAAATAATAAATTTAAGTCTCCATGTAAATTATAAGCACTTTATACGCTTTAAAATAAACGTTTGGTTGTTTCATTGTGTTTAAAGTTATATCTACATAAATGAGAGATGGGTCAAAATCACTTTTTTTCCCAATCTTAACCATTTTGTTTACAAATCCTGAACATGAATTTAAGCTTTACAAGACACATAAAGTTATATTTGAGATTCAGAAGAAGTTACAGGAGATGTAGATGGAAACATATAAAACGAGATGAACACAAAATGGACTTTACGATAAAAAAGAAACATGGTTCACACTTTACAGTACTCCCACTGGACAAGTGGTAATGGCTGCCTTTTGGAGAAAATCAAATGTTACCTCCCAATCCCTCAACCTAGGATTCTTTCTATCAGAACTCATCAGGAGAGTGTGTGAGATGTGCAACACAACTTCCTAAAAGAGAAAACAAAAAACCACTAAAGGGAGAAAAGGGAAAATGGTAAAGAATAATAGGACATGTTATTCGTTCCTTTAATGTGTTCCTATCTAAGTGTCTTATGATATAATAAAAGTCGAAGCAAGCTACTTAAATGTCAATAATGCAACTATTAAACTCTGGATATGGGAGATGTAATTTAATAAAAACCCGCCTCACATTTCTAAATTGCCCAAAAAACTTGGATGCACTGGTAACGTAGAATTATTTGTTCTTATTAATACTCAAGTGCAGCTGTGATGAAATTTATTTCATCAGCTTTCAGCTTGGCTAGTGGATAAGCCCTCGAATCATTGTAGATGGCCACTACAATTATTCAATCTATCTGTGAGGGAATAGTTGCTTCGAAGCAGCTCACCGCCCACTTGGCGTTCTGAACTAGGGAGCTGAAAGAAAGGGTTGGCAACAAAGAAAAAGGAGGGGCGAGATGGCAGAGAAAATAGGAAGGGAGGATGTGTCGAGAATTCGGAAAAATAAAATGCTGATAGGCATTTGAACGCCAATTAATACGAGATGAAGGCAGGAAGCATCTTTTTTGTTCGTCGTGGATGTGTAAAGGAGGATTGAGACTGCCATCAAGATGAGATTCTGACGTGTAAAAGCTATTTTCCAACTGCAGTTTTGTATCTTGGAATTAATTTATTTTCATGTGTTATTAATTTGTATATTTTATTTTGTGAGTTATCGAGTCTCGAAGAAACCCCTTTTACAGGTAAGTGTGTCTCTTTTTTTTTTCTACTCGTGCATCTTATTAATAAAAGCTTTTCCTGTTCAGTGAACTTATCAGCCATGTGGGCCATAAATATGTGTTGTAGTAATGGGTGCGTGTTCAGTGAACAGGAACATTGGTGCTTAATTCTTAGCTGGTTTGCTAATTATATTTATATAACATTTAAACTTATTCATCTTTGGAGTCTAATTGTAGAAATAGGCTAGATTCTTGAATTTTAAATTCCCCATATGCTGCTTTGGTTCTTGTGATTGGACCCCCATTCTTAGGCAGACAGCCCAAGCATAGTTAAATGTGCACGATATGTGAATTGAGAAAATTATTGTTTAGTTTATATTCCTTGTAATTTTTATTGTTGTATCATTAATGTACATTTGGAGAAGCTGAGTACTATTACTTTTTTAGCACATGTGATGTTACTCAGGGTATTCCCATCCAGGTTACGCAGATGAGACTCTGTTATCCGGTTCCCAAACATCTCGTCCTGAAGGACATATAGGAGTTTGGTGGCTACCATGATCCTGTGGGAGGAGATTCCGGACCCTCACAAAGTCCCACGAGCAGCCAAACCGGGTCAAGCCACGCCAGTTACACTGACAGTTTCAATATAGACCTGTCCTATATTTATGTGAATAAATCTATAAGGATACATTTCACCCCATTTTGGAATCTTAAAATTCATGTTAGGCCATAATTGACTGAACTAATGCCTAGCTTCGAACTTCAACCTATGTAATTTTATAATTGACTGCTTGGCCACCTCAACGAGTAGTGTGGTATGAATCCTGGGTTCGTGCCTATACTGGTGTTTTATGTAGGTTTTTTTGTGTGCAAAAAGTTTACTGTAGGGCCTATATCTATGCATATGTGTCTAGATAAGTAAATACTCCTCTGTTGTGTTTTTTTGTTTGTTTGTTTTCTTAAGCCTATTAAGGAGTTAGAAAGTTCAGTTGATAATTTGATTTTGCTTAATCCTATTCTGGAGTTAGAAAGTGTAGTTGATGCTTTTGATTTATAAATCACACATAATTTGGTTCAGGGCATTCACTGAAATTATATTTAAGAGGGTTTTACCATTGTTTAACTTTAGTTTAATTTACACTTAATGATTCTTTTTTGTTTTGTCAAACAAATCTTTTTCCCTCTGCTTTTGATCATTCTTATGTACCTACAAAATATCCCTTATGTAAACCATTTTGTGATACTTTCTAACCAAGGTCAAATTTGTATTAGAATTTTAAAGTAATTCATAGTGAATTTGACATTTCATTTTTTATTTTGGATAAATTTTCAGGGAACTAACGAGTTGTAGGGAGTTAAATTGGATTTCTCTTGTGGTTGACTCTAAATGTAGCTTTAGTTTAGGTTTAGTGGGTCTTGGTTCCCAAATTAGAGAAAATCAAGTGTCGCCCATTACGTCAAGTTCCCCATTGGATGTTTTATGTACTTCACTTTTGTCCCTTCACTACGCCTCGTTAGCTATCGTAAACTCCAACCCACCCCCAACTCATCCTGTAGCCAGCCGGGCATTTGTATCAATATTTCGGGTAAAATATTGTTACACAGCGGTTCCTAAACTATAGGTCGTAATCCACTGGCAAGTTGTGCACACAATTTTGATGGGTAGCGAACAAGATATAGGCCCTACCTCTTACAATGAAAGGAGGAACATAGTCCACACTTTACACTGCATAAAGAGATAATGGCTGCCTCTTGGATAAAACTGATCACTATCACTCAGGCATTCGACCAAGGTTTCATTTATTCTGTTGGAAACGTATCATCAAAAGGAAGTGTTAAACATGCAACTCAATTTCCTAAAAGAGGAAACAAAAAAACAACCACCCAAAAGAGATAAATGGGATGTAGGTAAGAAATGATAGGACACACAAACAGGAACATACAAACGGAGCAAAGTGGAGTGTTGATAACAAAATAAATTGAAAGTGATAGTATAGGCGCAACATGACAACCAAACATAAATTTCAAAGGTAATGCTTAATTTAGTTGTTTAAGAACCATTTGTTAAATCAGTCATAATGGAAATAATAATAATAAGCACTAGTATTTATATTTAAGAATCGAATTTAGAAAAAACTAAGCTATATATGTCAGCTACCAGCATAATCGTGGTTGTTTTTCAGTCAGACAAACATTGAGAACATTGATCACCTGCCGTTGCTGCAGAGTTGGCCAAGGTTGGAGAAGACTGTACCAAGCCCTCATTGGTCGGTGCAGATATGGGAGGGGATTCTGTCACATGCTCAGGTTTGCCATCCAACCTGCAAGTAAACGTTCCCAACCAATTCCAATACCTCAATTTTTATCTCTCGAATCCCAGTATTTTTTGTATATTAATAGAAATTGATAAAGGTAAATAAAAATAAATCTATAAGTGTAGATTTAATAAATCCCAGTAAATTAAATTTCTGACATCCAAACGGAATATCAACATTTAATAATGGGTTAACTTTTCGCTATGGCAGGTATTACACTATCACATTTTTGTCAAATTTCTTTGATCAAAGATCTGTGATCAAAGAAAATGTGATGTAACTTTGACGACTCCTCAAAGATCTTTGATCACATAAATATTTTACAAATCTTTGATCACATATTTTCGTTACAGAACATGCTCTAAGGTTTGATCAAAGAAAATGGCGACTGAAAGATTATCCTGCACGTGCGAAGTAGTCTTAGCATTTCTTAGGTGTATATTTTTTCTTTTAATTAATGGAGTGACTTTTGATACCAAATATTTAAAAGTTTCACAGTCCATGCGTAAATATTTTTGATAAGATTCCGGATCTTCAGTTTGAAGTTCCTTTAGCAGGCAAATGTTAATCCCTCTTGAATTTCGTCTCCCAACCCAAGGTAGAATCCACAATCGTTTAACAGGTTTTCTTTTTGTTCTTGTTAAGCAGCAATGATATCACAATAGCACTCACAGTCTCTGCATTTGAAATTAAACCAATGGAGTCCATTTTTTTAATAACATATATTGTAGTGACTGTGAAAGAAATGTGATGTAGTGTAATAACACATCTTTGATCAAAGACGGCGTTAAATCTTTTATCATATATTTGACCAAAGAAATATATTACATATATTTCTTTGATCAAAGAAAAATGTGATAGTGTAATACCGGCCTATGAACAATATTAGTTCTTTTACCACTTCGCTTTAGAACTTTAAGTGTATTCAACATGACCTTTGTAATCTAATTATCGTGCTCAAACCAGATATGACCATTTTGTTGGCGCCTGCCAAAACCTTTCCTTGTGCTCGCCACTATTTAAGCACAACTCATATGTGTTCGATTTAAATTTTTAATGTCTTTTCAAAGTCATAAACTTGGGAAAAACTGAAGTTATAATAGCCTGAAACCTAAATTAATATTGCCATAGAGTAAGTAAGTAACAGTGTATATTATTTCATTTATGATCTTTGGTGTAGTGTTTATACAACAATGAATATAAAGTGTGAAGCCTGTTGTTCTTTTCATGGTAAAAGACATAATGTGGTTTTTTTTCCTCTTACATGTTTTATAACCACTTTCCTTTACCTTCTTCCAAATACATATAGCAAGTTAACCCCCCCC
>CABFVZ010003425.1:0-23806 GCA_902151445.1 Timema monikensis | reverse complement strand
CCCCCCCCAAACAAAGTTTTCTTTAAAGAAAAATAATATGTAGTATTAATACTAAAAAAGAAATGTTCATTTGAGCCATTTTTATTTAGTTCTATAGAGTAGGTTTGCAAGTACAAATTTAAATGAAAGTTTTTCAGTAAATTTAAATTTAATTCATCTTATCATTGGTGCTATCACATTTTAAGTTTAGTTGTGGAAAAAAGAATTCTACTTTCCTCATGGTTAAGTTTGTGATGATTTTATGTTGGAATTTTATTTGGAAATCTATGCATAGAATATCATGGAATAATTTTAGAATAAAAACAGATAAAAGATTTTTTTTTTTGTTCATTAAGTTGTCTAAATTTAAATAAGCAAATTTATTTTAAAATAATTGTATAGGTATAAACTGATGAATAAATTTAAGTTTTGAAATAAAGACAAGCCCTGAATCCTGGAGTAGTTCTGTAACTTCTGCTAGTTCTTTATTTTTAACTTCCCTTTAATCTTCCCCAGTTTTAACTTCCCTTTAATCTTCCCCAGTTTTAATTTCCCTGTAATTTTCCACTCTTGGTCCAGGCCCGATTTGCTGGTTGACCTTGGGAATGACCTTGTAAAGAAAATCCTTCCCCATAACCACAGAAATACAGCTCTCTCTCCCTATATATATATGACCTTTCTATTCTCAACACAACCTCCCCCCTCCTCCTTTACCCATTCCCTTATAAAATAATATTTTGGTTAGGTACTCTAAGCAAAGTTAGACATTTTTAATTATCACTTTAGGTTTATTCTTATTTACAAATATAAATGTTCTTGTTTGTGCTCTAAAGTAAATGAGTTTATATTATATTAATGTAAGCCAACCTTTTGTGCATATTTGTTAGGAAGTGATAAACAAACAAAAAAATATATATAGATATAGATATAAAGATTACAAAGATTTTATATGGCTTGTAAATATAGGTATTTCTAAAGATATAATCAATTTTTTCAAATCTCCTCTTTAAAAAAAAAATATGTGCATTACTGTCCCACTCACACTCACTCAAGAGATGAAACAAGAGAATCAGTTTATTTCTGTTCCAGTGAAACAAACAGCCAGGGAGTGAACCTACTTCATTGAAACAAATGTGAGACATTAAGAAAGTAATGATATAACTATTCCAAACAGTTGAAACAAACAAAACTAATGATAAGTCCCTAGTACCTACCATCTGCAGTTCATTAACAAATGTTTAAGAATTTGAGCTAAGAATAAAATAATTATAGTTAAGATTTAAGACTAAAGAATCAAGATAACCAAGAATTGTGACAGATCTGTTTAATTTTTAAATTAAGATTCGTAAGCGCGCGCATGTGTGTGTGTGTGCAATATCTGTGAGGAAGAAAAATGAGAGAAGATGGAAGGATGAAAAGAGACGTTTACTTGCTGGTTCATATCAAAGACTGGACCATTATTTTTTCTAGTTCGACACCTCCCTATCACTTTCATGACAATAGTTAGTATGTTTATACTTTATATATAAAACATAATTACATTTTACAGTAAATTGACCATGGTTACCTACCTTTGAAAAACATATACTGGTATCTCCAGGATATTTAAGGAGGAATAGTAAATATTTTGGGAGGTTGTGATGTTGATTATTTTGACAAAAAAGTGCATATAAATAAACATTTGTTCAGTTCTCAATGGCTACAAATATATGGCTGTTTGAAATTGGCATGTAAAAAGCCATTAATAGAGGTATTAAAGAACAATAAATATCTTTCTGTTTGTAGACTGTTTGAATTATACAAAACACAAATAATTTACAGTTTTCAATAAATGTTTGAAAAATCTCACTACCAACCTCAATGCACTTTGCAAATCTTGTGATAATAGTGTTTGTTGTTTTTCTGAGCCCTTCTTGGTGTTCTTTTATCAGGGAAGCACTATCCATAATGCGACGAGCAATTCATCTCTTGTATCTCCTTTTTCTTTGTGTACTTCACTTTTAATCCATTCAAACAAACCATAATCAAAGAGAGTGAGGGATGGAGACCTTGGTGGCCAACAAACGAGACCACCACGGCCCAATATATCGTCCAGGGAAGATTTGGTTTTAATAATGTGTCCTCTGACAACTGTAATGTGCAGGATTTCTGTCATGCTTAAAGAACATACAAATACTTGTAGACACGGGAACCTCCTCCAGCTAAATGGGCCTTGTAATACAATTTGATAACACAACATGTCCAATCACCTGATTGTCGATCATAAAACATCACACATTTACAGAGAAGCGATGTTGAAAATGTTTCTACAGTGGCATGTGGATTTTTGTCAGACCATCAATATTAGTTGCAGGTGGTGTTGCTACAGTCATGAGTTAAAGTGGCATATTGCTGAACAGTATTATTGACATTAATTGGTGATTAGCCTTTACTCAGACACAATTCCAATTGAATGGCTCCGTCTCATGGTTGGAGGTGTCGCACCCACTGTATGTGACATGAATACAAGCCATTCTGACATAATGCTCACCATACTCTTGTATGTGGAATACCAACATGTGTATCAATTATTTGTGTAATTGTGGGGCTACCTTCTACCAACCGAAGAATATCTTCTACTTCATCCACACTTCATTCAATTGTACATTCAGAAATAATATGAATGCTGGGAACTGTACCAGTCTACATCTACACTACACTAGTCCATTCCTAGCAACAACAAAAGTATCAGGCTATAACTACTTCTTAAGTCATGGCTGATTAGGAGACCTGCGCGCTAGTCATCTTATTAAAATCTGTACACACCAGTTTCAAAAAATTGTGTCTTTGCATCCAATGAGAAGTGTACACATGCTATATTCACATTTTACTCAGAATAATCGATACTACAACCTCCCAAAATATTAATCAGTATGTATAATGATAAAAATAAAATATTTTTTGTTGGTCGTCGTCATCGTCATCATCATCCAACATTTCCACCTCTGCGGGTCGTCTGGCACATCATCCTCCAGTTCTGTCGATCTTTCCAAACTTTTCCCTCAGCCACTCGTCTCCAGTCCGCTCATTTAGCTTGCATGTTCTTCTACACTTGGTCCATCCATCTTGTCCGTGGTCATCCAATGTCTTCTACCCTTCTCTTTGTTCTGTAAGGCTTTCTTAGGCACTCTGTCCTTCTCCAGTCTCATCATACAACCTAACCATAGTAAGCTTTTCCTCTTCAGTCTCTCTATTACTTTTAATCCATCCCTAATTATTTCATTCCTTATCTTTTCTCTTCTTGTTACATTCTCAATGCCTCTCAGGAACCTCATATCGTCTGCCTGCAATATACTTAAATCTATCTTCGTCCATGTCCAGGTTTCAGAGCCGTGTGTCAATATTGGGTGATAATATGCCTTACATAACAAAGTTTTGGTCTCTTTTCCTATATTCCATCGTCAGAGTATATCCTTACCTACCTGGTAGAGTTGTCCACTCTTCCATATCCTTTGTCCTATTTCCTCCTGGATTATACCATTTGCAGTAATCTTACTTCCTAAATGGCAGTAATCTTACTTTCCTAAATGGCAGAAATCTTCCACCTTTTCGAGTTCCTTTCCATTGATTGTTACTTTCTTTGCTGTGTTTGTGTTTCTAGCCACCTTAATCATCTTGCACTTTACAACATTCATGTCCAATCCATATCGCTCCTGTTCATTTAGCTAGTTCTTTCTCCAAGTTCTCTTCCGACTCCTCCCAGGTCAAGGCATCGTCCACGTATACCATCCCCTTCAGTTCCCTCAGGTTTCAGTGATCCTGGACTTGGGCTATATTTTCATCCACAACAATATTAAATAGAATTGGTGATAAAACACTTCCCTGTCTTACTCCCTTTTCTGTTTGAAACCAATCAGTGTTTATTGTCTATTCTTACACAATGTTGTTGGTATCGCCCCTTAATTGACAAACCACCTCCTATACACATACCTCAAAACTGATATATATGAGTTTTATATTTAAAGTCTCCTACATCACTGTGCTTGTATTATTTATTTATTTACTTTAGTTCTATTAATGTTTTTAGCTTGGCTCAATTTTTTTTCCACTACCAGCCTGTCGTAGCTTCATATGCCTTATAATCCAACTTAATACTATGACAGGCACAACATCCAGTCCTAGGTCGTTAATTCATCACTGTGAATGGGTGAATCCACATTTCACCAATAATTAATTTTTTGGTCATACCAGGAATCAAGCCAGAGACCCTTAGTTCAGTAGGCAGACAAGCTACCGGCTAAGCTAAGGTGTCGATTATTATATATTAATAAAAGTTGTTAAATTATCAATAGAACATGATTTTGTTGATAAAAATAAAAAACTATTTATTTTTTAGCCTTGAAAATAAGCCTTTTATGGCATTACATTGCCACTATGTAGGTCATTAAACATGTTGTGGTTAACTACTACCTTTTAAGATGCATACTTATGAGTGATATTTGTAATAATATGAGGGTAATAAAAAGCTGTATGAATAAAATGTATACAATATAATATTTAAATTAAATAAGCAAGAAACTTCCGCAATAATTAATTCTATGATCCGTTATTCAGAGAAAAAAATGTGTGAAAATATGACATTAGCTCATTTTCAACTCTTTTTAGGCGTATTTTGTGGCGCTATAAGACTAAGATTTATGAAAAAGGGCTCTAAGCTTAGCCTTATTTTAACAAATACAGTATTTTTTTGATAGAAATGCAAAAGAAAATGTCAAGCAATTTGAAAACTATAATTCATTCAGGACCTTAGTTTACTTGAATGACAGCTCAAAAAGTAGAAATAATCCCTAATGTAGACCTACGCCAACGGCAGTACTCGCAGAGCCCTAGTTTTTACTTGAATGACAGTTCAAAAATCACATGTTTGGGTTTTGGGTTGCCAACACTTGTAAAAGCTAACGGTTTTGTTGTAAAGGTTAAGTTTTTTAATTACATCTTGTATTTTACAATTAAAATAACGTAAACTTAAGTTTTCTCACACTATTTCATTACTTTTAATTATTTCTTTTTACTAGGGCTCTATGAGTACTCGTATTCCGAGTTTCGGGCCGAGCATGTCGCTTAAGCTCGAGATCAAGATCGAAAATTTTGTAGGTTCGTCATTTTTGAGCTTCCAATTGATGTACTAAATAATCAATTTTTGAAACACAATAGTAAGCATACTCTATTTAATTGATATAATATCGGCATTCCCACTTATAAATCATTTGATTGCTTAACAAATTGTTAAAAATTAATTTTAATTTTCACATTAATAACATAATAGAGCTTTAAAACCACTGTTAACTGGTAAATGTATTCAATATTGTTGTCCATTTTGAATTATACTCTATTGAAGTTGTTTACTTGTGTTGCCATGACAATGCAATCAAAATAAAAATAGCAAAGAAGAATAATAAATAATTGGATGGTTCTTTTAACTATTTTTACCTGGTCCCTTTCTAAAATAATAATTTATGTTAAATTAAATATCAAGAATATCATACTAAATGTCTTCAAACTTAAGATATTTAAAACTCGTATTAATTAATAAGTTTAGCTACAAAACTAGCTCTAGTTTAGTAACTATTTAATTATAGAATTATGTTGGTTAATCTGTTTAAAATCAATGTTGATCTTATTTATTGCAATACATATTTTACCAAACTTACCACATTTATATTAAAAAAGCATTTACTATTTCATATTGTTTGCTGGAAATGTTATTGTAGTCATAATATTTTTAATTTTAGGAATGGAAATGGAACAGAAGATGTGATAATGTATGATTACACTAATAAACTAAATACGAAACACTTCAAATTCCTTTGTTTATGATTCTTATGTTTTCTTATAGGGTAAATTAAGTTACTGAAGCATATTTTGAGGAAATATTAGCTTATTATAACATAAGTATTATTAACTTTTTATCAAGACAGTGTAGAAACATTCTACAATAATGTAAAATGATAATTAAAGAAGCCAACCTGAAAGGATAGTTAGGTTAGGCCAAGATATGAACATACTTCTTCTCTATTTTCTTTCTACACTTTTACACTTCCCACTTCTTAAAATTTCCACAGTTGCACATTGTTTTGAGTTTTAGGAAATATTTATTTTTCATATGAAGAGACATTAATGAAAAGGTAATATTCTCGAAAATTCAAACTAATGTGCATATGTGGAAGTTTGAAGATGTGGGGAGTGTTTAATAAGACACGAAGAGAGAAGTGTGTTTGTTCCTATCTAGGCCTAACTTAGCTATCCTTTCAGATTGGCTTCCTTCACTATCACTTACTTTACATCACTGTACAGTGTTTCTACACTGTCTTGTTATACATTTCCAAGCCATCATGCAATTATCCATTTTATTAACTTTTTTTGTAATTATTGTTGGTGTAATTTGAATGTCCTTAAATATATGAGTGTGAAACCATCTTAATTATTTTTTTACTAGATTTTTATTTGAGTGTTGTTTTTATTTTTAAATTGTGTTTTATAAGTCTTATTTCTAATTTCAAAACCGATATTTCCACTTTTTTAACTTTTTTTTCAAAAGTATTTCCTCTTTATAAAAATGAATGTCATTCATATTTTAAGAACATGTTTTTTAATATACTTTAACATTTTAAAATTATTAATATACTCGAACTCAGGAGCTTTCAGAAATACTCAACTCGAATGAAAAAACCCAAGCTCGCAGACCCCTAATATTCTTATAAGTTCTTGTTTTTTCTAATATTTAATTAGATATTAGTCGTGTCCCTGTGTAAATATGTTATAAAACCAACCCTGTACAACCATTTCATGTCAGAATAACATAGGTAGGTAATCCATTTTGTTAACATCGAGAAACAAAAACTAGCAGTTTTGCTTAAATGTTAAGCTGCAGAATCAGTCAAGTGTTTAAATTCCCTTCCTTTTCCTTATTTATGATTACATTCCGAGACTTTACCCTGTTTTTCCCTGTCTGCAGCCCCCACAAGTCTCACTATTACTCATACTACTATGTTTCTACAATGATTCCGCGATATATTTATACGTCACTAAGCAACTATATGTTTTTATAATCTCTAAGCAATATGACAGATAAAACTCCCAATGAGGTTGATGAGCGAAGAAGTAGTACCTGTGTTGTTTGAGCAGTGTGCACACCCCGCCCTCTGCAGTGTCAAGATTATATACATAGAGATAGCCATCTGCAGATGCCACCAGCAGTCGTAGCACTTTTTGGATCCTGGACTCACAATCATGACATTAACAGAACATTGTTTTAATATTAGAGTTGGGCTGAAAACACTACTTTAAGAATTCGTATCTTGGAATAATTATGAAAATAAGAGGAAATATAAATTTAGATAAATAAGAGAAAACACAAATAGTAATTATATGTTAACATTCTTTCTTATAATACACTCAGTTAATTGTTAAATTAATGGTCTGGGGCCTGGTTGTTTGTTCATCATATAATTATAATTGGTTCTGTGCCACCAATAACTAGAGCTCTGCAAGTACTCAGATTTTGAGTGAACCGAGCTTGTCAGTTTTTTTAGGCTCATCCCTTTTGAGCTTCCTATTGATGTATATACAAATCAATTTTTAAAACACAATGGTAAGTATATACTATTTGCTTTAGATACTATCAGCAATTTTACTTATAAACCATTCAGTAACTAGACAAATTGTTACAATTAATATCAAATTTCACTATAATGTTGTAGAGCTCTAAAACTACATTCGACCAGTAAGCTAATAAAATAATTTTGTACATTTTTATTAATCCTCGAATTGAAGTTGCATTGCCATGTAAAGGCGATGAAAATTAAAATAGGTAAATAAATCACTAAATACTTAAATAACCCTATTTTTACATTGTCCCTTTCTAAAATTATAATTTCTGTTAAATAAATCTAACATTGAGAAAACATATTAATTGTTTTAGAGTTTGAGTTATTTAAAACTTTACCAAACTTACCAGATTTATATAAAAAAAGCATTTACTATTTCATACTATCTACAAAAATAATCTTTTAACAATCTTATTTTTCATTTTTAAGTATGAACATCAATATTTATAAGCATTAAAAACTTAATTGAAATAAATTTCATAATGCGATGAAAATAAAATGATGATGAGAGCCCATTTAAGGTGCATACACAACTGCAAATGGAGGAATGTAATTGGAACAGAAGAAGTGATCATGCGTGATTATTACATTAAGGACTAATACGAAATATGAAACATTTCAAATTTTTAACTGCTTGCGATTCTTACATTTTCTTATAGTGTAATTAAAGTTATGGGGGCTTCTTTTGGGGAAATATAGCTCATTAATACGTCAATTATGGATTTTAATCAGATTTTAGTGAACAACTAAACAACCACAAGTATATTAAAAGTATTCAATCATATTTAGTATTGGTTTTAGTTTCCAAAACAGTCTATAGTGAAACAAAAATGCAATCTTTTGACAGAAGAAAAACTTCTTGTAACTATAATGTACTACATATTTATAATTAAATAAACAGATGTATTCAAGTATATTCATGTAGGCTATTTACATCAACACATTGTTATTCACTATATAGTATTGTTACACATAGAACAAGGTACAGGAAAGAGGAATAAAAACAAATAAAAGGTAACGAGCAAAATATGACTTTTGAAATGAAAAGAGGAACACAGTTCACACTTTGCATTGCTGCCATTGGACAAAGAAGTAATGGCTGCCTCTTAAAGAAAATTGATTGTCACCAGCCAAGCCAAGATTAATAGGACACATTGACATTATTTACTCATTTCCTCTTACCCTCTTTGTGATTAATGGTTTCTACTTTAGTAAGTTATGGTGTGCATTCCACACTCACTTCTGATAAGTTTCAATAGAATTCGACCTAGGTCAGGGGATTGGATGATAGCAACCAATTTTCTTCAATGTAAAGTATAAACTGTGTTCTTCTCATTGTAAAAGCCATTTTATGTTTGTTCTCTTATATGTTTCTTTCCCTCTTTCCTGTACTTTCTTCCACATAATATTATAACAAAATATAACTCAAAAAGTGAAAAAAGGTTTTCAATAAAGATATTTACTACTTAGAATGAACTTGTCGAAATATCAAGTTTGGCTGTTGGCAAGACTTACGTGGTAATGGCACACACATTGCGTAGTCCCTGGAATGGGAGATGCACTGAGGCAAACGCTCGCCCCTGATTGAACACATCCGTCACTTGGGAAGGAAGGTAGTTTGCTGATACAGAGACAGCTTTGGTGAGGTACCCCATCCAGCCCTGGACTTCCTCAGGTGCTTGGCGGGGACTTAAATATACACACTTTCTGTCAACCATATCTTAGTGTGGCATTTGAGAGTTACATTTTACCAGACCATGTTTTCCAACTGTGACATGATACTTTAACAGCAAGAGCAGCAGTAAAATGTTTTAGAGAAACCAGAAATAATGGTTTAAACTATGAGAGATAGCTAGACAAAACTAACTGAGTGACACTGGATAAGAAAATTATAAAAATAATAATTTAAAGATAAACTTTTACCATCATAGGTAGCTTCTTCAGGTTCAGAGAATAAAAAGGTTGAAATACATTTTCAAATTAATTTTACATTTCCCAGTATCTGTGAATATTATTTGTCTAAATAGATCAAATTTATTAAAACAAACAAAATGTTTTTTTAAACAAAACTGCACAGACATTTTTTGACTAAGAAGCATAAAAATAAATTAAAAGTTTAATAGTTTAAAAGAGCTATTTTGAATTTAAGATTATTTTCAAACTGATTGTTTTTGTGGACAGAGAGTTTTTCTAATATTCTATGACACCAGTGGTACAATGTCTTGAATTACCTATCAACAACATATTTTCACACCATTTGGTGTGCATACACAAGCATCTTTATGATCAAATAAATCAAAATAATAAGAGATATTAAGTTGAAATTTTTATAGCTTTTTTTATAATTAGATCAAATCGCTACTATGCAGCAAATGGTAAGCCATTCATGTATGTTTTAAGTTACTTTTACCAACCCAAGATTATTCCAAATTCACAATTCAAATAATTACTGGAATTAAGAAAAGTATCGGATAAAAGAAAACTTTTCATAGACTATTCATTAAAAATTGAAAAAGCTGGTTTATTTAAATGACAAGTTATTTATGTTTGACCATTTTTAATATCTCATTTATAATCAATAAATATGGACACTTGAGTGAAGAGATTAGAAGCCAGCAACAAAAGTGGAAGAACAGTAATAATAAGAAAAGTAAATATGTTCACAGTGCTAATAAAATGAATTATTATCTAATGGCTTAAAAATGTATAGTAATATATTTTACATTTCCAAGCTACTATAAAATAATTAATTTTATAAATATTTTATTAAATATTGTTTCTCCCAAAATTATCTAAAGAACTCTTCAAAAAAATTAGTAGTTTATGTTATGTATACAAAAGTATGATTGAAATATTTTTAAACTTCTTGCACATTGCTTTGCGGATTTTTAATTGTATCACTGGCTAGTCCCCAGTTAACACAATAATGATTGGCTGATGGTCAGCCAAAGTAATTGCACCATCATCAACTTGTGTTCAGTATTCAAAGTTTTCACTGGCTCAGACAACTGCAGGTCAGTGCTAACCCCTTAAAATTACCAGACTGTTCATTCAAAGGTAGCAAGGACTTGTTATTTAGCAAACAATTGGAACTAAACATCTGCTGGTATTTTAATACAACTATATAGCTCTAAATGAGATAAGAAATATTTAATTTCTAAACTGTAAGGAAAGAATTTTACAATGAAAATTTATTTCATTCATTGCTTGAAATATTTCAGAAAATAGCATTTCTTGTCTGAAGATTGGGAAGGTGTGATTCACCTCCATTGAGTTGTTGACTACCTTTGTAGCCTATTAAATAGGCACCATACAAACTGCTAGACAACACTGCTCGACAAGCTATAAACAATTATTTGGAAGGCTGGGTGGGTTAAGTCACCGACACGACTTGGACCAACTGCTAGACAAGCTCATGTATAGGAGTACAAAGTGATAGACAACCAAGCGGCTGACACGAGAGGACCAACTGCTCGACAAACAGCGATATGAATCCAGTTAAGAGTGGCTCAAGTGACAGACAAGTTATTTCAAAACTAACAACGTGATAAACATGGGCGCAGAAAGTTTTGTGTTAAGATGGTTTGGACCCTCCTATAAATTACTGCCCTCCCAGCCCCCTGGATTTAATTAGCCCAAAAAGGGTGAGGTCCACTTATACGTGTATAAATTTAAACCAGCGTGTTTTTAATTTTAATAATTTACTTACACAATGCACTCTTCAAAATATATTTTTAACAATAGTTTTGTTATCATTTCGATTAATTAATAGGTTTTGATACATACAATATGGTATCTGAAAATATAGAACGTTTCTCTGAATGAAACGAGTTATTGAATTTGAGGAAGGGAGACGACAAACATTTTGTTATAAATTGTAAAATCATACTCTAAGAATTAACTAGATGAAATACAATCTTATATAAAAGAGCAACTGCTAGAAACTAAGTTGGTAGCTTATGTAAGCTCCATCCACCCTTACTTTCAACATACCTGCTTACCAAACACACTATTTTGTAACTTTCAACAATATAGAAAGTTCATTGAGCCGTAATTTTTGTCATCGTGTATTTGCACCCATTCAGTTAATACACTTGTGAACTATTTAAAGCCTGCTTCAATGGCCACATGGTCTTAAACACTACTCTCGCAATAGACTGGCTGCCGAGGACAGGGAGATAAGGGTTCAATCCTGGTCAGGTGCAGTGAGGGTGATTTCTCTTAAATGGTTTTCCACTCTACCACCATGAAAATTCAGATGCACTACCTATAAATTCAATCTTCCTCATCCCTAACACATTAATGTAATTAGTAAATAAGCGTATAACCCTAACAGGTGGTAAGACACGGTGCTAAAAAAATCTAATTACACTAATGGATTACAGAAAAAATGTTGATATTATAAGATGTGTACTCTCATTTGCATTTAGGGAGAGTTAAAATCATTAATGAAAAATCACCCTCGGTACACCCGACCGGATTTGAACCCCAATATCCCCGTCATTGACAGTCCAGTCTATTGTGAGAGAGACACCTTAGCCCATCAACCACTGAAGCTAAGAACATTTTGTTGATGTTGCGTTAGCAGCAGGTTTATTAATGGGTTGAAGTAAGGAGCTAAGTTAAGATAAAATAGTCCCGTATTAGTGTAAAAGGACGATGTAAAACCCACAAGGGTGGTAACTATCAGCCCAATCCACTCAGTCGGAATGTTTACTCATATTCAAGCTACTCTAAAGCCTTATTAGATCGTGTGACAAATGGTATGAGTTCATGGTTGTTACAATCTGTGAAATGCAACTAATAATGGCAAATAGAATACTCAACAAAGTTATTTTAAATTTCTTATTTAAATATGAGCATTGCTAAAGGTTTTTAAAAGAGCAGAAGTTATTCCGATGCTGATATTGGCTTACATTTGGTGTATTTTACTAGATAGTGTATATGTATTATGTTGAATCGAGTACAGTCCACCAAATAATAATGTTCCTGTCATTTTGCAAGATTGTAACTCTAAAGTGTTTGAACTTGTTTTTAAATCTATTATGTCAAGAAAACTAGTATAAATATTTTATTAGTATGTAGCTCACGCGTTTGAAAAAGTAGGTGCATTTTTTAACATTTTTCCGCCCCCCATTACTCTTGTTCTGTTTCTATGTAACCCGCTTCAGTGGTAGCATGGTCTAAGGTATCATACTCGCAATAGACTAGACTGCCGATGACAAGGAGATCGGGGTTAGAATCCCGGTCGAGTGTACTGAGGGCAGTTTTTCATAAATGGTCTTTCCTCTCCCTCCATGCAAATGATGGTAGCCTACACCTAGCATCACTCATAGATAGACTACCCTTAAGGCTTTGCCTACCCCCTCTGGTGGTGTGTTGAGCTTTCAGCCCTCAAAATAGATGGCATTGCTAACGTTATGCAAACTAGTGAATTCCAGCCATCAGGTTAGCAGCATTACTGGTTTGTTTAAACAATTGGGAGGCTGGCTGACCGGTGATCAGTCAAGGCCGCGAGCAAACTTTTCCTAGAATTGATAGAGATAAGTGTAGTGCCCATCAGACTGTAAAATGTGCAGGAAACTCAAGTTTGATTAAATGTGAGGAGATAAAACGTCAAGATACAAGCATTCTCTCAAACAAAAAAATTAGCCTAGCCATCCCAGCCAGCTAGACTCTTCCGTTTGACACGTCCGAAATAAGCCAAACACCGGTCAGGGAATCTAGAGGCCGAAAATGTTCACGATTACAATATTTTCTTTGTGATGTATGAATGTTTAGACTATAAAAAGTGAGAGAGTGAAATCATAGTTTTGTGGAATATACAGTCCATTGAAATTGTACACATGCCTTCCAGCATACGGCGACACTTAACTTCCTAATTTCTCCCATTAGAGTAAATCTTCGGGTAGTTTGAATGGGTAATAAGACGTGTTGAACGACTTTTTCATACAAGTTCTCAACAATACTAATTTACCGTGTTAGTGGTCACATGCTCTTAGAAGGCATCTTTCTCACATTAGTGCAATAGACTGGTTTGTCATTTACAGAGAGGTGGAGGTTCAAATCCCTGCTGAAGGTATTTTGGATACATCTTATTCAATTGTTTCCTTCTCTTTTCCCACACAAATGTGGGTACATTTCCTGTAATTACTCCACCATCTTCACCACCACCACCACCACCCCAATATCGTAATTAATATACATGCATTCAGCCCGGGCGGGAAGTAAAACGGGTGATTTTTTGTCATATTATATGTTGATTACTTTTACTTTTCATTTAATCTATATGACATAGTGGTCTATTAGAGGCCTAGAGCAGTGTCAAGTACATCAAATCACTTTGACCAATAACATGTGATCAGTTGGTCAGTTTGAATCCCAATCGAGTCGAGTTCTCTTAGTCCTAAATTCTAACTAGATGTGAATTAACGTGGTGTACGATTCGGAGCGCTATGTTCCCTTAGCTTGTGAAACCTGTAAAAAATAATTCATACCAGTATTTCATGNGGGGGGGGGGGGGGGGGGGGAGAAAGGTTCAGTATTTCAATACGTTTTCAAACGAGGGAGTGGGAGTCAGAAGTTATCTTACGTAAGTATTTTTATCGGGTGGGGTAGGGGGGTGTCTTGGAAAATCTTACGATATCTTACGTAGGGCGATGGAGGAGGAGCAGGGGTCAAAAATTGTGAAAAAAGGCCTAACGAAATTTAAGGATGGCCCCTAACCAGCTACCCCGTCCAACTCCTTATGAAATAAAATACATACATATCTGTTGTCTTGCAAAGTATAAACGATCAATCCAAATATTAACAAAGCTCTAGCAGTAAGTTAAACTAAACCTTAATAGATGAAAATCTAATAAATGCCATCACTTTCTGTCAAAATCTGCGTTAAGTTGTCTATCAGACTTACTACTGTCATAAAATAATTTATGATTCATAAAACTCAGTTTTATGTCACGTATCTCTGGAGGTACATGTACCACAGTTTGGGGATCACTGATCTATAGTCTAAGCCAGACGTTTTCAATTGTGTGCCAAGGCAGTGGTGCAGCGAAAAAATAGGGAGTTAATAATTGAATCTAAATAAACATTGCACGCAAACAATACTGGATTTTTTCTGAAAATTCAAAAATGACACCTGGACAAGGGAATCGACCCTGGGACCTTCGGCTTAGTACGTCAATGCTCTACCCACTGATCTATCAAGATCACAAGCTATCAGATAATGCAGCCACCCCGATTTGGTAGTTGGCTTATTGCTACCACTTGTACAATTAACATAATTGTAAGGGATCACATATTTAAGAATCAAATATCCAAAGCTATTATATTGGTTCTAATGAAGATTTACTCGCATCTAGATATCATATTCTGAAAATTGAAAAATGGCTTTGGCCAGGTGTACTGATAGATGTTTTTGGCCAGGTGTAATGATAGATGTGTTTCCTAAGTGGTTTTCCATTTTTCCTCCATGCATATGTGGGTTCACTTTGTCTAAATAAACTTTCATCATTAATCCATAACTGTAATTAGTTAATATGCTTATAATACGAAATCCGAGTGGGTAGTAAACCACGATGGAAAAATAAGTAAATAAATAAATAACTATAGGACGTAGTTAAAATAAATAAATAACTATAGGACGTAGTTAAAATAAATATACCTACTCTCTTGTTAATAAAGAATACTGTAGAAACACTATATTAATATCAAAATGTACCCATATTTTTGTATCACCACTAACAAAATGGTGTAGTGAATTTTTTTAATGTGTCAGTATATCCAACCGGGATTCGAACCCGGTTTCTTTCCTACCGGAAATTCAGTGTAATACTTGAGCGATGCCTTATAATCATACGACCACCGACGCGGGTAGCACTGCAGTGAATGAGGGAAGAAAGCCATGACCATGGTTACATGCTTTCATTTTGTAAGTTTATTTTTATAGTATTATGTTATTAGCAGGAGATAATTACTTAATCATTAGATATTATCGTAACTATATTTATAAGATTAACCTAGGTGATATGATATAATTTAATTAAATATTTTAATTCAACAAGTCAAGGAACCTTATCAAGAAAATAAAAGAGTTGAACATTCTGTTAAAGTAACTTTTTATTCTTCATATATAGGAATTTTGGTGAATTTTCTTGAATATATATAAAACCTTGCCCCTATCCCCTACAGCCTTGGTTGAATAGTTAGAGGAATTATGAATACGCTTAACGACTAGTGAGATAAGTAGCCTCTGCTTCGGTGGCCACAAGGTCTAACGCACTACTCTCGCAATAGACTTGACTGCTGATGAAAGGGAGATCGGGGTTCGATCCCAGTCAGGTGGACTGAAGGTGGATTTTCCGAAATGGTTTTTCACTCTCACTCCACGAAAACTCAGGTGTAGTTTCTCTAAATTCAACCTTACTCATCCCTAAACACATTAGCGTATTTAGTATATAGGCGTATAACCCGAATGGGTAGTAACTCTCTAGTATAACAAGGTGCTAAAAAATAAAAATATGTAGCACTAAATATACAGGCTAGATTTTAAAATTATCTCTTTGAAAAACAAAAATCCTTTTTGTCGTTTATTGTCGCTTATTGCCGAAAAATGTATCATTGATTAAATGTAGGTTTACCCTTTTACAGTTATGAATTAACAGCTGGGGACTGGATGGTGTACCTGTCCTAGTCTTGATATAGAGTATAAGACCTATGAAGCTACAACAGAACTAGCAAGCCGGTAGCAGAAACGGGCTTGAATAAAAAAACTGACCCAGACAACAGACTGGAAATAGTAGTGGATGTAAAGTAATTATACTTAGATATCTCAATGCTAAGTAAACGTTTGTTGTTGATCAACATAAAGATATATTAATGATATATCGGGTTCGATTCCCGTGTCCAGGTGTCATTTTTCAATTTTCAGGATATAAAGATATATGTTAAGTTAGGCTTTATTTTCTTTTGTTTTATAAATAAATTGTTATTTATAATTGAATTTTGTACTCATTATTTTGTTCCTTCCGCCTCCCTTCTTTCAATAAGGCATATCGAAGAAACGCCCCAGTGAAGTGTACTGCACATGCCTGTGGTTTAATGTATAAATAAAAGTACAACTTGGATACAGGTGTTTAAAATGAAAAAGTACAAAGAGAAAACAAATTAAGATAAAATAAGAACCACTCACGCTTCTTTGGGCTCTTCCAGCTTAAAGATGTGTACGGTTTCTGTGTTGCTGGAACAGCAGAGGAACTGGGAGTCCATGCTGAAGGCCAGACTAGCGATGCTGACACAACGTTTAACCCCACGACGGAACTCATATAACTTGCTGCCGTCATGTACCTGGAACACTCGGATCACGGTACCCTTCTCTGACGCTGTGGCCACCTTTGTGCCCGACAAACTGAAGGCCAGGGCTGCCAATGGGCTGTCATGAGCAGGAATCATTGTCTTGGCATGCTAGCCACACACAATAACAAAATGTTATTTTGAGTCATCTAATATGTTTTATTACTTAAACACTAAAGTTGTAGCGAGCTGGCTATGAGCATATTATTTTAATTTAATTCTTGAACCAACATATCAGCTACCAAATAAATTTTAAGTGTATGTCTTAGTGAAAGAAAACCCACCCATACCAACCAACTTACTTTTTTTTTTCTCTTATCTGTGAAATAAGCCAATCGCTTTGTACAGGTACAGCTGTCAAATATACTACGTATATAAGCCTTTTCTGAAGTAGGTTATTTAACTTCAGTTTAGCCTGTGTGTTATAGCAACCTATATCTAAAGTTAAATAGGTCACTTTAATCCATAGTACAATATTACTAGTACAACTGGTGACATGTTAACATTAAACTCCACTATAAAGAGATGTGTTGTTGTCTAGTTAGAAAAACATACTAATCTTGTATTATACAAACAAAATGTAGACAACCAAAGTTCAAGTAAATGTAATTTGAGCAAACATTAAAGAAGCACATATTCGAAACCTTAGCTCAGTTGGTAGTGTGTCTGTCTACCAAGCTAAGGGTCCAGAGTTTGATTTCCAGCATGGCCGAAAATTCATCATTGGTGAAATGTGGGTTTACCCTTTTACAGTGATTATTATCTGCTGGGAACTGGATGTTGTGCCTGTCCTAGTGGTATTAAGTTAGATTATAAGGCATATAAGCTATGGCAAGCCTAACAAGCCGGTAGTTGAAAATATATGTCTTGAATATAAAAGTGACAATGGCTGGAAACAGTCATAGATGTAAAATTAGAGAACACAAGCCTAGTCATGATACCTTAAGATAATTATCAGCAATCATTCTCCTACAACTTGTTTAAATATGTGCACATGATGTTTTGCCACTGCAAAACACTAGAAGTTTCATGCCTAGTCTCATCAGCATATGTGAAGTAATTAGCTCCAAATAAAATAAATGTAGTGTTTTATTAGGTAAGTTTTAGTTTTTAAAGATTCTTATGGCAAAATTTCACTCTGTGTGTTCCCTTAACCAATATGACCATTGACCACTTTATGTATGTTAATCATTTTAAAATAATTTAACATTTTTGGTTAGTAATGAATTACAAGTTGTTTACTCTGTCTCAACTTGACTGAGTATACTATAAGCCCAGCTTATATGACAGCCCCTTTCCCTTGGTGGGCTTTCTTCATTAAATTCTTACTTATAATATAACCCCTGATTGTGGTGCAAACAAGGTGATCCAACTATCTTCCAGTGTAAGCAAGTGCACAAATAATCAAAGCTCAAAAATTTGGAAAAATTAACAAACTAGAACTCAGCTCATGTTATTTATTTGAGGTATTTTAACGTGCACTTTCTGAACCAACTGATTATATCAGCACATGAGAATTTCTATGAGCGAGATAAAAAGAGCTTGTCAATTTTTCTGCGAAAGGTATTTTCACATACCTTCAAGGGTTATTTCACATGATACAATCGACATGGGCCAATGGCCTAGTTTCCCATCCAAGAAAGTCGTGTACGGATTTTTATTAAACAAGAAAAATTAGTCGACCCTATCTGGGTTTGAACCCAAAAACATTAGTTCCTAAGGTGAGCACTTTACCCCAAAACCACAGAGATCAACTCTCAGATCATGTTAAAACTATAAAAAGCAAATGGCTAACACTTTGTAGACCTGAACAAGATTTGGTGGGCTTTCTATAGATTTACCAACCTATGAAAAGGTACACTAGTAGCCATATGTTAAAAGTAAAAAAAGGTCGTTTATAAACACTTTTAGCTCTAGATGTCGCCATATTTTGACAATACTCTTTCTTTTTGCGTTCTCAAGACAATATTATATAAGTGACCAACATAGGCAATGTAGCGTGAAGAAGCAACCCACCAGGTTGATGGCATCGAAGATTTGCACTTCCCCGATGGTATTGGAGCCGGGGTAAGCCAGGAAACAGTTGTCACTGTTGGTCGACAGCGTGCACAGGCCTGTCAGGTTGGGAGGAGTGTCTCGTATGGTGTGAAGCACCTTCATGTCACGGATATTATGGATGTACAGTGACTCTTCCAAGCACACCACCAGGCGCTGATAACAGTCAAGTCAGAACACAACAAGTTTTAAAGTAACTTTGAAATCTTTGCAAACAAATGTGGCATCACTCGAATAGTAGGGAAAATTTGGCTGCTCTAGTCCAATTTTCATAATAAGAGCCTGGGCAGAAAAGTTAATAGATTTATTTTAACGTATTTATACATCCACTTAGTTGACCTGCATCTGTCTCTCTTGATAGATAATATAAGGGGTGAGCTAGGTTTACTTTGTCAATTTGAAGCAAAGTCGAATTGAATATATGAAATATTCTCGAGAACAAATTAAAGTTTAGACATTTTTTGTTAGTTGTTTTATATTGTGGCTATGTATATGGCTTTATACACTCAAATCAATTATAAAATGTTTCATTGCACAATTGTTTCTAATATTTCATTTTAATCTGATAAATCCAGTTAATATCCCAACATGCAATTCAATTAATTCTTTTTAGTATCAATATAACAATAAAATCTCATAATAGCAATAAGTGAACATAAATTGAATATTTTAGTTGCCAATACTTTTATTAGCCAAGCTTTGAAAGTGAACTGTAGGCCGATTTTTAATTTTTATTTTACGTAAAATCGAAGCTGATGTTAGTTTCAAAAACAAGTTGAAGTTTCTAAGCTTTGCACACACCTAGATATTATCAATAGCTATTAAAGAGTACCAATAATTTAATAAAATTCTATCAATGCTGGCTGCAAAGAAATGTGTTAAATGTATGTTCTTAAAGGACCTGCCTATGAAAATGAACTGTATAAATAGTAAATAAAGGCCTTTCTATATTGTCAATACTTGTAGACTCATATTTAAGAGTTATTATTCCAATCTGTCTAAAAAATGTTCCAGATGGTACTTACTGCCCTATTGAGTTTCACTGCTAGAATAGTGTTCGAGTAGCTGTAATTACATATCTCAGTCCCTTTTTTGAAATGGCAGACTTTCAACTTCCGGGGTGACGCCAAACTAACCACCGCAACCAAACTACTGCTGAACAGACGCTCCACAATACAGATATCTTCTGTGTCTACAACACAAAACAAACCGGAAATATAATAGCCAATAGGTGTACGATAAATATAACAAAGAATCTATTATATATTTAGATTTTTATCAGTGATGGTTAATGGCTTTTAGAAATGAAGGGTGCTATTGGTTTAGTGGGATAGGTTTACTATGCCAAATTTTCAACTAGTATGGATTTTAAATGAAATAACATTATCATAAAGGCTCGACATAAAAACACTTGCCTAGCGCTGAAATATTTCAATGTTAGTTAATACAGTCTTACCGCAGCTTGGGATTGAACCAAGTGAATTCTTACATTGCTAAAATAGCTATCTGGACATGTATGATATAATAGTGATGATGATATTCTACCAGTGAGTCATATATGATGTAATTGTAGTGATGACATTCTACCAGTGAGTCATATATGATATACCAGTCGTGGTGATATCCTACCATGGACTGATATGATGCATCTCATGATTATTGGCACACACACACACATAAATACCTCCCTATATTGCTCAATACTAAGTAATATTTCACTTTTCAATCATTTTATGAAATAGTTTTATAGAGGGGTCTGCTAGCACCCATATTTCCTATAGTCGATCTTGAGCGAGCTTTTCATTAAGCTTCCAAGTATCAAGTATAGCTTAGGTCTAATAATCATATTATTTTAAAACTTAAATTATGTAAATAAGAAACCAATTATTTACTAACATTATTTTAAAAAAATCATGTTTTAATGAAATATGACCCGCAAATATTTTAATGAAAAGAAATGTTTCTAAATCTAAAATAAATTACTTTTAAAACATTTTAAAAATCATGCCATAATAATTAGTAAATAATGGGATTAATTTTTAAATATACTGTGATAGTAAATGAAAAATGAATCATGATTCATTTCATTCCTACTAAGGCCTGTTTATGATCATGTATCAAACCAAATCTAAACATTTACAAATTGAATTTAAATCATAAGTATAAGTAATTTACTAAGAACTTTAATGAGGCTTTAAATATTATTTTTTGTTGTGCTCAGACTAGCCTATACATCAAATTACCTATTTAAGAACTTTCTTAGTACTGTAATCTGTAACAATGTAATAATCTAGAAATAGATGAATTTATACAAATTGCTGCTTTACTAAGCCTTGACAAACTATTCACCTATGTAGTACCAATAACATAATAGTTAAAATCTTACCATCTTGGTATATTTGCTCAAGGTTATCAACAGAGTTGAGTGAAAACAGTCTGTATCCACTTTTAGTTCCAACTGCCAGGGATCTAAAACAAATCACATGCTTCAACTTAAGAAAATAAGTTATCAACAGATATTTGTTTGCAATCCTAAACTTACCTGAAAGTATCGTTGAAAGATAGCATACTTTCTCAAAACAACTAATATAATATGATGATGTTCTTTACAATGACAATTATTGATGGCAATGAATATCATCCCCACTTCCTATCATGCAAGAGTTTGCATAATTTGTCCTACTTCTGACAAGACATGTACTTTCACTTTTAACTGCACAGTACAACATTCAATGTTTAACTATACACATGCATAAACTGACATTGATCACCTAGTATTAACCCTGACAAAAGTTTTCAGATAGAATAATGTAGACAATTTACTTGGTAACACTGTTGAAATACTTTATTTGGTTTTATATAAACACAAAATTATGGCCACTAACTAAAAACTTAGCCTATACCTAAAAATTAAATCTTAGCAAGGTTAACACAATTTAAATATTACTCTTATGAAAATAGCTCCACACAAAAATGAAGTGACAGATATTCGGTCATTATTAGTTTATTTCTATTGTGTACATTTTTTAAAAATGTTTACACTTTCACTTATATATTTAAACTTAACGAAATTAAATAGTTTTATATAATTAACAATAATGACTCCATTTATGTCAAATATATCATATATAAGAAACGAACAAAGAGAATTGGGTAGACACTTGCTTAATCATTTTGTCATAACTTACGTGCAATCCTGATTAAAATTAACAAAGAAAACACCACTTGCAGGGTCACTTCCTTGATTTGTGAGGTTCATTAGTCCTGATATACCAGTCTTTAAGCCCTGCGTTAACACATCAACGTTTCTAGCAAAATTTTGCATATATATTGTGTAAATTATGTCGACCTTGCTACAATATCTCCATATTGATCATAGTGTCTGACGAAACAGCTGAGTTTGACGCTTCGTTTTTGTTTACAATCTAAGTGTAATGAAATCACAAGTGGAAAAACAATCAGCTGTTGATGGTGAACTTTGAAGAGCAAATGACTTATCCCTTATCTATGAGTCCTATCGAGCAGAAATTATAAGTATTAGGTATAGTGGCTGCTAACACGGTATATGTTAATGAGTCAACACTGTTGTTTTAGTGATCTGTGATTATGCCCATTGGATGTAATTATAACTAATAATAATATAATATATATGTATTTTTTTAAATGCCTAGTACTTAGGTGTAGCTATAATATAATATAATAGCAATAATATAAATGTAATATCAAATACATTTTGTAATTTATTAAAGGCCTTGTTGACATGGAGCTTTGTGTAAACCATATAGAAACGGGGTTTTGTGTGTCTTATTGACACGGAGATTTGTGTGAGTCCTATTAACAAAGGATTTTGTGTCTTATTGATATGGGGCTTTGTGTAGACTTATCGACGCGGAGTTTTGTGTGACACATATTCACACGGGGTTTTGTCTTGTGCCCTTATTGACAAAGGTTTTTTGTAAGGCTTATTGACACGGTGTTTGGTGTGACCCTTATTGATACGGGTCTTTTTTTGTGTGCCTTATGTCCAAGTCACACTATCGGCCAGATCGTGGTCCGGTAATAAGTTATTACAGCCTATTCACATTAGCAGTCTTGGTCAAATAGCGACATGGTCTTTTGAATGCAATATTTCCTCGCAGCGATATTTTGACTGGAACGATTTTTTGCAGCAAGAGAGAGTCTGAGCACTGGTTCTGATCAAAAATTAAGTTGTTTGACGTGTGTTCTGCTTGCATTTTAATTAATTAACCAAAATGGACAAATAAAATAAATTAAGTTGTTGCGAATTCACGAAGGGTTGAACAATTTTGCTGTTAAAAGAAGTTCCGACAATATACACAAAAATAGAGTATGGAAGGAGATTGGTGCACTGTGGACATCACCACATCATTTGGTTCGCTCTAATAAACAAGTGATTGAAATTGTTGCAATGTGTCTTTGTGAGTGATAAACTTATCATTAAGAAAAGTTATAAATCCATCTAAAAATAATATGAAAATCGTTATTCTAAGATAATCTTCTGGGCTATGAGTGGGAACATTATTTTGTTCTTAATCTATTTTTTTATCATTAATTAATATATACCTTGAGATGAAAACAATTAATTGTGGTTGTAAATAATTTACAGTTGTTGTAGAGATAGTGTTATGATATGAATGGTAGCACTGGGTCTCGGGTATAGGAAGGATTTTTTTTCTTGGGATTTGGGAAGGTTCGGTTAAGGTATGATGGTTCTTTGTGGGCGAATTATGACGGTCTGATTGGATTTTTTT
>CABFVZ010003424.1:33806-48248 GCA_902151445.1 Timema monikensis | reverse complement strand
GCCTGACATAACTGCAAGATGACCATCACGATAGATAACTGGCGCGGAATATTTAAAATAAGTTCGCGCTCTCGGATATTTTTAATCTGATAGGGTTAAGTTTTGATCTGCTTGGATTTTAAGATTATTATGTTTCATATTTTGAGTAAAACAACATTTTCCCGGATTTCTTTCGTAATTTTCTAAATTCCCGGCTGATTCCCGTTTTTCCCCGACCATTTCAAATTCCCGGCTAATTCCCGTTTTCCCGGATGGTAGACACCCTGTTTCTTGTACAGTGGAATAATTATCCCATTAGTCCAGTCATTTGGTACCTGATTGTTTCGACCAAATTGTTGTTAGTGTCCTGTACAGCCACTGTATCCCAGGTAGTCCAACTGCTCTCAGCATACCTGCTGTGAGTTTATCCACTGCAGCTGACTTAACACTCTTCATCCCCCACAAAGTTCTTCCCCTCTCTGCCCCCATTAACTTTGCCATCATTCATTTAATAATTAATCAAAATAGATTTTAATCTATTTCCTCATCCCCTTCAAATTGCTAACAACTTGTCCATCTTCCTTAATACATTTGAATGTGTAAGGACGACTATCGATCAGAAATGAATAGCACAGTACTGCTTCCCAAAAGTGGAAACAAATATTTTGTGTGAATATGACAAGTAAAACATTCAAAGCAGTAAGTTTTAACTATCTATCAGCAACAACGCGAATGGATTTTATACTTTTCATTCAAATTATTTTTAAATTATCGAATAGGTCCATAGTCTAAGACTATTAAATTATTCGCTAGTTTTCATTTAATAGTGCCCATAACCAATTTGGTTACTTATTAGGCCGATTACAGTAGTTTTATTTAAACTTGCATAACCAAACCTACTTTATTGAACAAAATAAAAATGGCCCACAATGAAGTGTTTTTTTTTTAGTATTATTAATACTTCCTTTCTTGGTTTAGATGTCAGTTTGCTAGTTGACCTTGTGGATGACAATGCTGACCCTTCTATTCTCAACACAACCCTTCCTTTCCCACCTTCCCTTGTTATTGATTAAAAAAGTTACTCTTTACTTAGTCACACTGACAGCCACCCCAAACCCCCTTCCTAGCATCAGATTTTAATAATGATGGGTCACCAGTACCTGACATGTGAAGTCCACTTGAATGATTTGTTTCAGGTTTGATCTTGTATCAATTTGTAATACACATAACCATGTTTTATGTGTGTAAGATCCCAAGGTCATGTTGAGTTCATTTCAATTTGCCCGGCACAAAATTGAGACAAAAAACTAATAATTATTACAATGAAAAATAACTATTTTGAATACCGCCATTTAATTTATAAACCATGTCTTTCACTTACTCTGATTTAAACGTGAAAAATTGAGATATCAAAAATTGTAATATTAAGATTTATTAGAAACCAGTGTTGTAGAAGAGTCAAGTTTTGACATACCCACTTTTAATATTTGTAGTGATAGTAGTTTTTAAATTTAGAATTTCACTTACAAATCAAAGTTGTAACTGATGAATATTCAAAGTAAAGTTTTCAAAACTTTGTACATCCCTACTTATTTTGTACACATTAATTCTTTATTTATTGTAGAGAAATGAAATCCTAACAAAATGAAGTTACATTATATTAAAAAACGTTAACCTTAATTTAAATGGTAAATTAATGATCTGGGGTCTGGTAGTCAGACTTGTTCAAAAAGTATAGTAAGAACTAACCCCCTAGTAAGCATATTATCTTAGAGGGGGGGAGGGCAAAGGGCAAACGGGTTCAAATATTTTTTTTAATTGATCCAAAACTTGAAATTTTGTTTAATCTCTGATAATTACAACAGTTTGAAGATTCATAGGACCCACCCCTACATTTGAATCAACTCTGGTTGCATTGTCATGCCTGCTCACCAGTCTGGGGTGAAATACTGCCAGGAAAACAGAAGTAAGGGTGGGATGGGAGCTCAAAAAATATGTACCAGATTTACTTGTTTTGTATTATGTATGTCTATATTTTGCATTATGTCAGATCATAGTTTGCAAATTTTTTTAAAATTAATTTTAACTAAATTGTTTTGTATTTTATAACCCTCCCTTCTACTTTATAATAATAAAGAGAACTTTTAATTAGGTACGATCTTAAATTTGTAGTTTCTAACTATTATTTGTAATACATTCTTTCTATTTAAATAGAAAAATAATTATGTTTTTACTTTTATTTTTAATTTCAACTTTTGTATCATAAAATAGGTTTATTTTTGTTTTTAATAAGGATTTATTAAAGTAAAAACTGAATTATCGAGATTTATTAAACCTTCAAGAAATATTAAGATTTATAAAAATGGGCCAACACCAATTTTTGTCTATTCTCTTTTCTGACATTTTTGCTGTTAGAAAGTTACATCTCATTTATTAGTCATCTCATTAGTTATGTATTACAACTTTTTAAAACTTTCATTCACCAATATTTTTTTAATGTTTTGTTTCTTGAAGGCGAAACGTTTTAGATTTGAATGGATCTCTGCTTGAACCATTAAATATTATGTATGAACAGAGTAGGTAATAAATAAATTGTTAAATATATTTTACTTAGCAAATTGTGGCTAATCTTTGTGAGGAATTTTATCATGTACTGTATATAGTGCGCTTTATGCTGTGTTGTGACATTAGTAGAATTGAATATGAAATAATCCATGTCTGATTATACATTTTGTTAGAACTTATGACATGTCCATCACTACTTGTAAGATAGAATTATAAATGAAGGTAAAATTAATGTGCTTAGTTTAGTAAAAACAACAAATTTGAGCTGTTTTCATTTGTTGCCATTGAATAAATAACGGGCCCAATAAAGCTCTCACTAAAAGTTTTTGTAAAGTACTCTTTAATCAGCAAATTCAATCCTCGTAACAAAAAACAAATGTCTTGATTATTTATGCAACTTGAACTTTCCTTAAGGAGTTGTAAACCAGTGGTATTCAACTTTTTTTTTTTTATTTGCTTATTACCAGATATAATTTCACTTCATCATTGTACTTCCAAAATGAAACTAGATAAGAATTGCATAAAGAAGGGGGGTGGGGGGGAGAAGAAATAGGTATTCTGGGATTGCATGTCCTTATGTCATGGTCTTCTTTAGCTAACCTTAAATTAGGGTCTGATTATTAATTGTTTATAATGAAACAATATATATCTAAAACTTTACATGCCCTAAAGGGTACGCATACCACAGGTTGAATTCCACTGCTGTAAACCATTCTTAAGGGAGGGTTCTTGATAAAATCCTGTGAAGGGGGAGGGATTTGATATCAATGAAACTGAGATATGATTAGTTTTTAATCGCAAATAGCATTACAACCCTAGTGAAGTCTATATTTTATATAGAAAATATTTGTAATAGAAAAATATAGCAAACCTTTATATGAATGTTTCTTTTTAATATTAAAGAATAATCTCAGTGAGCTGAAACAAATGAAATTGAAATACAAATAGTTGATGTGATCACCAGATTTGCATGATGGGAATACACATAAAAAAAATTACTTGAAATGTAATTTGTAAGCCATGTTACACATAGTTTAACAGCTAAAGTAGACCAATTCTTAAGTGTTTGTTGATTTACATTTCTGTTCCTTTCAAACTATAAAACTAAATCTTGTATGCAAATTTTTAAATATCTTTGCAGAGAATTGATTATTATAAAGATTTAAATTTCAACAAGTTATTATATAAAATATGATTTGCCTCCATTTTCATCTTAAAGCTGTAGACTTTGAAATTGTAAAAAACAAAATAAACTGATTATGTTCCTGTGTTGCAGTCTATTTAAAAGTTAATTGGTGTGTTCACTCTCTTAAAATAATAAACTGGAAAACTGATGTTTGTATTTTTAATTTTTGGGGACCATAGTCTATGTTACCAAATTCTTGTTACGAAACAAGGTGGTGTAAGAGGAAAAAATTCATGCAACACTACTAACCCATTAAGTGACATTTTGTATTTGAAATATTTATCAACATCTTTACCTATAGAGAGAGCTTACATTCTTAATTTTATAATAATGTATATTATTCGGAAGAAGGTATAGGAAATATGGATAGAAATACACGAAAGGAATGAACACAACATGGTTTTTACAGTGAAAAGAAGAACAAGTTTCACACACCGCATTGCTACCATTGGACAAAAAGGTAACGGCTGCCTCTTGAACAAAATTGATCTTTACCGCCCAATCACCTGACCCAGGTTTTATTTTATCGGAACTCATCAGTAGGGAGTGTTTAACATACTACGCGAATTCCTAAAAGAGGAAGCCAAAAAACACAATGCCCCCACAATTTGTTTGCACAGAAGATAGAAAAACCAAAGTTTATTATTATTATTAGCACCGCGTCTTACTACCCGTTCGGGTTATACACACTTACGCTAATGTGTAATGGTAGAGTGATTGTGAGATGTATAAATCTTTGCCGGGACCGAGGATTGAACCCCGGCCGCCAGCATAGAAGTCTGACACCTTACCCCTAGACCACCAGGTCACCAAAACCAAAGTGAAAACCACACTTTGTTCTGGGTGATAATCTAATTAAAAAAAACTGGAAATATCTTTAAAAAAAAATTTGAGTTGAGGAAAAAGTGGCCAAAGTTGGTGAAAAATTGCAATTTATTTAATTTTATTTAAATCAAATATAATTTACCTACTGTACGCCTACTTCACTTTACAAATAGGCCCTACTGTTCACTTTTTTCGAATACCAAATTAACAAGAACCATGTTTCAATTTAAAATCATTAATTTATTATTATAATATGATTATAACCCATCCAAAACCAAGTCTTTTCTTTTATATTGCTATATTCATAACACAGGTTATTAACGGCATAATCTTATTGGGTAGAGATGAGGAAGGTAGCTAAGATTTAAGTAAACCCGTATTTGCATGAAGTAAAGAGATGATATTCGAACCTCGACTTCCCCATCAATGGCGATCAAACCAACGGCTGTGGGTAACTAAACTTTGTAAACTAATATTTACTTTGTCTCAATACCTTGGAGTGAAAATATTGTGATCGTCAACAATTCAAAATCGAGATTTTGATAAATGTCAACGTTTCATAGCCCCCTGAAACAAAAAAAAGTTGTTTCCGCAATGCCGTCTGACTGTTTGTAACTTGGTTTGGGCTAGAACTTCAACCACTTTACTCTTTGAGCTAAAATTTTGTATTCGGGGTTTACATAAAGTCACCCCCACCTGCCCCCAAGGAGTTTTTGGAATTAAATATCTAACCCTAAATTTAAGGCTAGTTTATTGAAAGGCAAAAAGAAAATAAATCTATTTTCTCAAAATTCGCTCTAATGATTTTGATTAAATTTGATATATAAACACAGTTTATTATGACAGACAAGATGGACATTTTCATTTTCTCATGAATATGACTTTGACGGTAGTGGTGTAGTGGATAGGGAACACGGAATGCCATTCTGGCACTGCTTTTCGTGGAAAGATATTCAAAATATTTATTTTGGTAAAGTTTTATACTTTGCAATTCCAATTTAACTAATAGACTTTATATCAATATTATGTTAAAACTTTTTTCCTACTAATTAATCAATAAATTCTGATTACATTTACAGTGCTCTATGCGAATTCCTGGAAGTTTAGGGGAAGTGCGTTAAGTAAGTTTCTGCCTTAGTAATTATTAAAAGATGCTCCAATTATCTTCTACAGGCACTTATGTTTGTGCAAGCCTTTCGCCTATGGCGATTGGGCGTCCCAAACCCCACTTCAACTCTAGGATTGCTATGAGCTTGCGTTTCGGCACTGCTAGATTTACGACTACACCACTGTTTTTAATATAGGTTTTTGAAAATAAATTTGATTCTTATGCTCTTTGGTTGACAAAGATGTTTCTCTTTCTCAATTTTTCTGTAACAGTGTTCCTAGTTCCTAATGCCATAGAATCAGGGGCGGCCAGAGGTAAATTTCGCACCCAGGGCTTTTTGGTGCCTCTCTACGTAACCGGTGGATAATATAGTCCATTCACCATAGGAGTAGGTAACAAACAGCTAGCAAAAGTTAGCTGATCAAATCTCATGTATTCATTTGCAAAAGCATATTATCTGCAATGAGCATAATATGTTGATTTATCATCCCTTTTGGCAGTCAAAACGTTCACAAAAACAATTTTATTTTAGATAGGGTTTTTCTTGTGGAAGTTCTTAAATCTTCTGCTAGCTGCCAGCTATCACATTTCTCATGGTGATTGTACTCTCGTTAAATAAGAAAATAATCCCCAAACCTAACGTAGCCTGGACGTGATAGAAAAATAATAGAAGGGGAAACATTTCACTTCGAGATTGTACAAAAACTGTTAGGATTACAAATAAAACTAAAATAACCTGTTTTGTAGACAATGTCATCCTCTATTTTTTATTATAAGTTTAACAAACACTTTGACATTATGAATGGTTTACGTTATAATTGTAAAAAAAAAAAAATTAGGGCGCAATTATTTTAAGCTGGCAAATGTAAAATATCTTTTTAAGAGTGGCACTATATTATATTTTAACCAGCACAAAATTATACTAACGTGTAAAATTTAATGTTAGTATCAAAAATTGAACTTTTGTTAGGCTTAACAACTCCACTATCACGCCATGTCTACTTTAGGTTTGGGGAATATTTTCATGTCACGTGCAGGCTACGTTATGTTTGAGATTGTTAGGTTATAGGATTATTTTCATTTCATGCCTAGGTAATGCAATGCAGGTATAATGCAATAGTTTAAGAAGTGTGGTTTTCTATCTAGGCCTAACCTAACTATTCTTTCAGTTTGGCTTCCTTCCCTACCAATTACTTTACATTATTGTATAGTGTTTCTAGGTGACCTGGTGGTCTAGGGGTAAGGTGTCAGACTTCTGTGCTGGCGGCCGGGGTTCAATCCTCGGTCCCGGCACAGATTTATCTAATTTCCAAACCCTTCCTTCACCTCTGACAAGACATCTTGTGAATGTGGGGAATGCCAGGCCGCCACCGTGGTTCGGATTCCACGTTAAACTGTAGGTCCTTCATTTCATCTCATAATCACCCTACCATTACACATTAGCGTAAGTGCGTACAACCCGAACGGGTAGTAAGACGCGGTGCTAATAATAATATAGTGTTTCTACACTGTCTTATTATACATTAGATTAGAATGAACCTGAAAGAGGTAGGATGTAATGAGGTGCGCTGGATAGAACTAGCTCAAGATAGGGATAAGTGGCATACTTTTGTAAGTGCGGGAATGAACTTTCAAATTCATAATGTCATAGAGTAAGTAATATATTACCGTAAGATGTAAATGTTGCTATGAAATGCACCAGTATTTGCCTGAATGATAGAAAAATTACTTGATAAAACCAAATCCAGAGATTTTTAATTTTATGTGCACTTTGTGACTGATTCAACATGACTGGACTGCCCTAATACTGAAAAAAACACAACATCCAGTCCTCAACCTGACAATTTTAAATGATTAATTAATCTTAGACCATACTGAGAATAGAAATGAATACAGTTACCTCATAAAGCAAAAAGAGGTTTTCCTTATAGATACTTTATAGTAGTGTAATGTAACTGACTTGCCCCTAAAGAATATGTGAAAGCATTGACAATAATATCGTCCTAATTTTATAAACGTATTTAATTTTATTTAAATTATGTAGTATATTAAATGGCGCTTAAAGCACTTCTTCTTCTAAGAAGGCAAAAACCACTGATCAGTGACGTCACGCACGTGACGCTAGTCAAGTCAAGTTGACAATATAAGATTTTTAAATAATAACTTCCTCTTCTGGAAAGTTCGAATAGAGATTCTAAAAAGTAACTCGAGTCAGTTTCCGGCTCTCGAAGCTTCTAGTGACACTGAGATGTTTTTGTCTTGTATTTTAATTTTTTATAACACGACCTTCTCGAAGCTTCCATGAGCAATGGATATATACAAATAATGGTGCAATGTAAGGACACAACTCACTGCTCACTACTCACTAGGCACTGGGAGTCTAACCCTTGAAGTACTCGCACTGCAAATAGGCCGCGCATATATTTCGCCGACGACATGATCTATTTTCTCCTGAAATAAACTGAGATTTAGAAAAAAAAACATGTCAACATAATAAGTGTGTATTAATTATACAAGATTTAAATCACCAATAATTCTTTAATTGGCGCTCGATCACGGGGCTATAAATACCAATTAACTCACCACATCAAAATGCCGGACCGCTTTAATTAGTGCTCGACCATGGGGCAATTATCAGCTAACTAAACGGTATAACTTCAATCGACGCCCAATGCGACGAACCAGATCCAGAATTCATCAATCGACGCGGAGAGAGACGTCCAAAACATCATAATTGGCGCCCAACGTAAGCAGTAAAATTTCAATAACACTTCAATTGGCGCACGAGGGGAGCCGTAAATCAGAAACGCTTCAAATGGCTACCAACGTGGGGCCCGTAAATCAGAAACGCTTCAAATGGTGCCCAACGTGAGGCGAGATAAAGCATAATTTTTCAGTAGTACATAGGCATATAACCCAAACAGGTAGTAAGATGCTAAATAAACTGTTATTATATTTTTATTTTAATGTTGCTATTTATTTTAAAATCATGTTTAAAAAAGTGTTATTTTTAATTTAAAAACCAATTTCCATTTTCTAATTTTTTTTTTCTTTTAAAAAGTATTTTGTTACTTAAGATTAATTTATAAAAATTAGTATCATTCTTATTTTAAGAACTTGTTTTATTTTCATATACTTTTAAAATCTCACATTTTAAAGATTTGATATTTACATTTTAAATATATGAATATACTTTAACTCTATTCAAACTTGGGAGCTTTTGGAAAAGTGTTAATTTATAGATTAAAGATTACTCTTAAAAGAGAAATAACATAATAAATGGATTGTCTAGGTATGGTATTAAAACATTATTTTGTTTGTGTATTTTTTATTTTATTTTTAATAACAAACTTGTAGCTATAAGAATCAATACTTTTTAGGGACATGTAGAGTTTAGACAATTCTTGATCCAGTCTCAAAATATAAATGTATGCTTTATCTCTAAATATAAATTTCCTTTCAGAGTTTTTGATAAATTTAAATAAAGCCTATATGAAAACTGCATTGACCAATAGCTAAAACAAAATATTTCACTTGTGTGTCACCACTTTTATTTTCAGTGGGGTTCAGAAAGTTATTAATATTAGTCCAGGTGTAGATAGTGCTGTGTAATACTTATCTAGATCACACTTGACCAATGTTTTATGTTATTTTTGTTTATGTAAGCCTGTTATTGAGAAAAATACTATGTCTCTGTGGTAAATTATGTACACCTTCAAAAGCTATTGCAGCAAAGGTTATATGGCACACACCCTCAGAGACACAATTTATATTTCCTGTACCATAGGAAAAAAAAAAGTCTAAGGGATGGACTTAATGTATTTTGTTGTTTTTCCTAAGAAATCCTATTTAAGATTTTAATCTCAGCTTTGTTCTTAAATGTTCATTTCAATCTCATCTAAAACTGGAAGACATTGTCCTAACTCGTCCCTAATATAGTTACATTGGTAGTATTTTATAATGTTTTTGTGGTGGTTATCTTGGAAAGTCTTTACAAGTACAACCCTTCTGGAGTTCCCTCCTTCTTCCTGTAAAGAACACTCTCCTTGGACTTGCGGAAGTCTTCGTTGTTCACCTTCATTCTTCTCTCACGGAGCGCCATGAGACCTGCCTCGGTGCAGATAGCCTACAAAAGAAAATCACACGAAGAAGATTTAGGGATATAGAGAAAATACATTAGGAGAATGTAAGTTATAAAGATGATCCTAAAAGTGGCCAGAGTAAATTAAATTAATTTTAGGTATGGTTTTATTGTCACATTACTAACACATTTAAATCAGCTGTGAGGGAATGCCAGGCCACCACCGTGGTTCGGAATCCACGTTAAACTGTAGGTCCTTCATTTCATCTTCACAATCACCCTACCATTACACATTAGCGTAAGTGCGTACAACCCGAACGGGTAGTAAGACGCGGTGCTAATAATAATAATAATAAATCAGCTGTGAAAATACATTTTAGTTCACCACTTCTATGAATTTATTAGTGTCTAAAATAAGTGTTTATATATTTTCATGAGGTTTCTGCCTGTTTAAATAGTAGATATGTTGGTCCAAGTGGAGATGCATTTAGGATTTTCGCCTACAAAATCCATGAAAAATTCCTACATTGTTGCTTAGTTACCTGTCAATTTACTCAACTAAAAATGGATATATTTTAATTCTGAAAATGATTTACATAACAAGCACTAATTCTGGCGTAACTAAATTGCACATAACTTTAGATTAAACAAAAATCCCACAAAAGATAATGCATATATTTATCCGGAATCATCAGTTCATTACATATGGGGAAATAAGCAAATGTCTTTGGAAAAAAGGGTTGAAATTAAAAAAAAAAAAAGATTGGTTTTTTGTACAATGTTGCTCCCTCTGAATCCAAAAGATACCCCCTATGCTTACTTTCGCTTTATGTAGTAGGTGCAACAAGCTTCAAAGAACTTCAAACATACCGAGGCCTAAGCAAATTTTTAACCAAGGTAAATTGTATGTAGTAATGTTGAGAGTACGAATTTTTTTAGAACCTAAAAGTAGCAATATAGTGTCAAACAGCAATTGAACAAACATGTTGTATTCAAGGAAGCCCTTTAATAAATATTTCGACTGTCATGTTTTGATTAGTTAATATACCAAATACAACACTAAATTCAGGATAAGAAATTATTTTTTTTATTTTTTAATCTTAAATTCTAGGGGTGTGCTAATAGAATTATTTATCAAACAGATTATCAAAATTTCAAACGAATACTGAATAGTACAAATCCAATAGTAGGTTTTTCTTATATTATTGATGAAAATAATTTAATTTGGTAAAGTCCTATTAAAAATGTGGTTTTATATTTAAGTATGCAAAATGAAAAAAATTACTTCAAAACATTGTTATTTGAGCTGATGTTGATAAAATAAGATCCGAATTTAAAAAAAATTTCAGGAATTTGAGAAGAACTTTTGGTCCAGTTTTTAGACGAGCTTCACCTAAATCTAATTTTTTCTAAAGAAATTTAAATTTAAAAATTGAATAGAGAATGTTTAATTGAGCAGTGTAGAGATTATATTTCTTTGAATTATTATTATTATTATTATTATTATTATTATTATTATTATTATTATTAGAAAGGGTAAAATAATGGGGTGATTAATAAACAAGAGGTGACCTGGCGGTCTAAGGGTAAGGTGTCAGACTTGTGTGCTGAGTGTCCGGGGTTCAATACTTGATCCTGGCACAGATTTATCTGATTGCCAAACCTTTACTTCACCTCTGACAAGACGTGTATTAATCACAACTTTGTGAATGTGTGGAATGCCAGGCCTCCACCATGGTTCGGATCCCACGTTAAACTGTAGGTCCTTCATTTCATCTCACAATCACCCTACAATTACACATTAGCGTAAGTGTGTATAACCCAAACGGTTAGAAAGATGCGGTGCTAACAACAACAACACAATAATAATAATAATAATAACAAACTAGGTCATAGTTTGATTCTTTCATCATTTCTATTATTCCAAAGTGTAGTTCTCATTTTCAAATATGCAAGGCCTACCTTTGTTTGTGTGATTACTAGTACTCAACCAAAATCCTAAACAATTCCACTGTTAGCTGAAAACCTCGGTAGCAGTGAAAAGGCTTACTAGGGAGATTAAGAGTGTGGTAGTTTCCTGTTGCTTTCCTCACTGAGCCAGAAGGTACTAACTATCGCACATCAGTCTGCCAAGCCACCATTTAACTCTACAAGCAAAATCTTTACTCCATTCACCACAGGGACTGGCTGTATACTGAATGTTATTACTAATCTCACTCACTCATACCTCTCCCACTTTCATATTATACAACAATAAATTTATCAAAATAACACAACAGTAATGAACGATAAAATTAGTTCTTGAACCCTTTAAATGTTCTTTAGCCTTCACACCCTTAAATGTTTTTTTTGATTTGAAACCTTTTAAATGGTATCAAGGTCAACATTCCTTAAATTGTCTCTAAGTTTGAAACCCCTTAAATATTCTCTAGACTTGACACCTCTTGTAATCTCTATTCTGTCTGGGTCACCTCCCTGTCTAGCTAACAAGTAACAACAGACTGACGGGTGCACTCAAATGGTTGACCTTGCAATATTGACTCCCTCTGACCCTTTCATTTTCACGCACTGTAAAATATGTACATAAAGTTGGCCCACCACTTTATCCAAATAAGTTGAAATTAATAGTCCTTTGTGCTACGTTTGTGCTCATATGTAGCCGAAGCTCAGTATTTGTGCTGTTAAATTACTATAATTACAACGATTTTAATGTGGCGGGCCAGTTTGATTTCAAGCTGGCCCGCCACATTTTTAAAGACATCCATTCTTAACTTTGATTACGCCATTTCTTTATGCTCCGTTTGTGCTGGTTTGTGCCCAAAGTTCAACCTTTGTGCCATAAAATTACACCCGTGGCAACGATTTTAATGTGGTGGGCCAGCTAGATGTTCAAGTTGGCCCGCAGCATCTTTGAAATAAAAATTTGCTTATGCTATTCATTAGTGCTTTGTTTGTGCTCATATGTGCCCAAAATTCAGTTTTTGTGCCATCAAATTACGCTTGTTACAACAATTTTAAATTTGCTGTCCATTGTTGCGGGGCGGATTGCTTGGTACCATGTACTGAGGGGAAGATAGCTTGTGTGACGTGCGTCCATTGGAGCGAAGCGGGAAAGATAATACTGCACAACTGGAGCACAATCCAATGTATATATTTGAACTTGTTTGTAGAATTAGACGATCAACAAGCAAAGAAGAAAAATTTACTAAGAAAATGTTATTGTCTCAAGACTTGTACTGATGCATTTCGTCTTCACTGTATAAACAATATTATATTGTACTAATAGATGTTTTTAAATTTAAAAATAACTTTCAAATTAATTTATCTTGAATTAAATGTTAAAATTTAGTTTATATGCTTAAGTGTACCTTTAATGCACTTTTAGGAATTCACTTTATTCCACAACGATGAACATGTGGTCTTAAACATTGGAATCACAAGATACATCATAAACATTTTCATAAGTGGGCCTTCTGTACAATTACTAAACCAAAAAAGTTTCTCCCGGGCAACGCCACATACTTCAAGCTAGTATGATGTAAATTTCACTTTAAACATACATAGGCCTACAGAAAAAAACTATGTCATGTACAAAGAATACATGTTATGACAAGTGAGTTAAACAATACAGTTAATATTTTTATAGATGCCAATATTTACATCACTGAGAGTTTGGAACTATCAGCGTATTTTCTGTTTGGAAACTAGAGCATTACCTTTCTAAAAATATTGTTACTTTTATATTCTACTTTAAAGATTTAGTTCTGTGTACAGTGTGCGCTCAATTTATTTTTAAAGAGGAAGGGGAAGAACTGATAAATGTCTTGTTGAAAGTGCCACTGTAAACTCTATCATGTAGTAGGCACAAAATAGGGTTTTATACAGGTTACAGTATAGGGAAGGCTCAAGTTAGCCCGCCCCATTAAATTTTCTCTAGATTGCCTAATTTTAGAGCACAAATGTTGAACTTTGGGCACATATGAGCACAAACGGAGCACAATGAAGTGACGTAAATAGAATTTTATGTTGTGTTGTCCAATATGTGGTGGGGTAGTTTGAGCTCAAGTTGGCCCACAACATTAAATGTTATCTAAAAGGCCTATTTTCACAGCACAAATGTTCATGTTCAGGCACATATGAGCACAAATAGAGTACAAACGATTGAACATCATTCTTAACACATATTGAAATGAAAGTGGGTTAGGCTCAATAATCAATCAGGTTCAATATAGCCGAATGTTCACTGCAACCGAGTCCAATAATACAAGAATCTAGGTTTTAGTTCCATTATTGTGTAAAGTGTGTGTTTTGATTTAGTCGTGTGCATTCATTACGAGCTTTCATTTTAAAGAAAGTGGTAAACCTATCAATAATAATAATAAGAAGAAAGTCAAATATCATGTCAAATTGAGAAGTTTTCCTAGCACATAATGACCCAACATACAATAATATTACCTAGCGCCTGTAAACTAGAGTGTTCCGGCTTGAGCGCATTCTTAAAAATAGAACCAATTCTATCTTTCAAGCGCGTCGCTCCAGTTGGGCCACCTCTCATTACAACTAATGTGTACATTTTATTTTTAAGTCACTTATTGCCCAGTTTGGCCGAACCTTTAAATATGAGTTTTCTCATTTCTTTAGATAAATAATTTCAAGTCAGTGGCGGATTCAGTGGGGGAAGAGGGAATACAACTCCAC
>CABFVZ010003424.1:0-33743 GCA_902151445.1 Timema monikensis | reverse complement strand
CCCCCACCCCCATCAACCGTTGTAAAATTTACTCTTATCCCTTGCTCTATCTTCTGTATGGCCTTGCCAATAACTCTTTCAACATAGCTATAATGTGCAGAAAAGCAAGTGAAATTAAAACTAGAATTTTACACAACTATTATTAATAAGTTTAGTATAATAACCATGTATTATAATACATACCTATTTTTTATATTATTACTAAAACATTTTAGGCCTATGTACGGTCTTACTATTTTTGGGTTTATGCTGTGTTTTTTTTTTGCAATAAAATTACTAATTTGTTATTCAAAATTAAGTTTTATCTCCCAAGTCTTCTCTTTATTGTTGAAATTAAAAACTATTTTGATAAACTTGCAATATTATTAAAATTAACATAAATTAAAATCCTAATTAGTTAAAATTATTAAATTTATACTTGATGAAACACTAAGAAAACCAATAACCCCAAAACAGGTCCCAGGCCCTGCATACTGCCCTCTTGTTTCAAGACTTGCCTGTCTTCATACAATCCCATTCCAGATCAAATATTGACAAAGCTTTTTTTGTTGTCAGTATTATTGTAAAACAAGTTTACCAAGTTTTCACCCCGCCTGACTCTGCTTCGCAACAGTGGACAGCAGACTTAAAATTGTTGTAACAAGTGTAATTTGAGGGCACAAAAGCTGAATTTTGGGCACATGAGCACAAACAAAGCACTAATGAATAGCATAAACAAATTTTGATTTCAAAGATGTGGCGGGCCAACTTGAACATCTAGCTGGCCTGCCACATTAAAATCGTTGCCACGGGCATAATTTAATAGCACAAAAGCTGAATTTCGGGCACATATGAGTACAAACGAAGCATTAATGAATGGCATAAGCAAATTTTAATTCCAAAAATGTGGTGAGCTAGCTTAATGTTCAAGTTGGCCCGCCACATTAAAATTGCTACCACCAGTGTAATTTTAGGGCACAAAGGAACACAAAGAAATTGCGTAGTCAAAATTAAGATAGGCTGTTTTAAAAAATGTGGCGGGCCAGCTGAAATCAAGTTGGCCCACTATATTAAAATTGTTATAATAGTAATTTAATAACATAAACGCTGAGCTTCGGGCACATATGAGCACAAACGTAGCACAAAGGACTTTATGACTTTTCAATTTATTTGGAGAAAGTAGCGGGCCAACTTGATGTATGTTGAGAATGTGGCTCCCAACTGTTTCTCTCCCCTCTAGCTGTTATAAAACTACCTCCCCCTTCTTCCAACCCTTAGGGAAGCACCACAACCTCTTGCTTTCTGCTATCATCAGTATTCCCCCTCCGCTCATATTAAACAAAGGACAAGAGTATTTTTAACTTTCACCAGATTATCTGGCTACTTGCTTGTCTCGTACTTACTAAAGATACTGGTCTGTATGGGACTTTTAAGAGATTTATGACACAACTATTCATGGTTGCAGAGGGTCTACTTGGAGTTTCAAATCGAATATTTGGATGTTAGTAATTCAAAATTATTCGAAATTTCAAATACTCGCACACCCCTATTACATTCTACAATTTTGTCTGGATCTAAAAGTATTATCTAGGATATGCTGGAATGTTTTTAAAACAAGAAATATTGATGCTCAATAATATTAAAATTATTCACAAACAAGAGAATCTAATTTATCATATGGTCTCTGTATAGACTTTCTTACCTTTATGTCTGCACCAGATAGGTCATCTTTAGACATAATCAACTCTGTCAGGTTGACATCCTCTGCAAGGGTCATGCGAGATGTGTGAATGTTGAAGATCCGACGCTTGGTCTTTTCGTCCGGTAAAGGAAACTCAATCTTTCTGTCAATTCGCCCTGGACGAATTAAGGCTGGGTCAAGTGTTTCTATCCTATTGGTTGCCATGACAACCTAAAATCATTGCATGCATGTTAAATGCACCTTTGTTTAGAGCTGTTAACAGTTCATGCCCCTGATGAACTGAGGCATAAACAGCAATTACATTTATCCATTGATAGTAAAACTAAGATTCTAAGAAGAAATATTCATTGGAAGGTTCAAGAATTTGTTCTGAAACAGTTGAAAATTAAAAATTAGTTATTTTAAAAATTTCATTCAAGTATTATTATTATTATTATTAGCACCGCGTCTTACTACCCGTTCGGGTTATGCACAATCATTCAAGTGACAAATATAATTTTGTATACAAGCTGGAATTGAAAGTCTTAGATTTGCAAAGGCTTACATTTTATCTTTGTTCCAACTTCTTGTCATATATGATTTGATTGAAAATTGATATGTTATGAGCCCAGCTTATGTTTGTGGGGGCTTAATGGTCTTGAAAATCCAGTAAAACATATTGTCAAACTTTCAGTGTCACCGATTCATCAGACAGAAGGTAAGTTTGGTGGCTGACTGTCTCTTGTTTATTATTCAAGCTTTCAGTTTCATCAAGCAGACAGTGAAAGCTTGAAGAATAATATGGGTTTGTATAGAGAGTATGTGTCCTATTAGATTTTCAAGACCATTAAATTCTCATAAAGGTAGGCAGTTATTTCAATCTAAGAAAAAGTCCAAAGTTTTTAATCACTTTTTATACAGGGAAGCTCTATTTAATAGATTATACATCCAAATTTAAAAGACAAAATATAAGTTGTAATGTGCACTCTGTTCCCATTGAAAGCTAGATGGTATACTTTGAATGAATACACTATGGCACTATCATCATCATCATTATCATCATGAACAGCTTACAGCCAATGGCTGAGTTTGTTGAAAAATAAGCCTCTCCTTTCCTCCCACCACTCCTCTTCCTCCACCTAGTGACACACACCTTGGCCCAGTCCTCCTTACTCCCTTTAGCCATCTGTCCCTTGGTCTTCATCACGCCCTCCTACCCCCACCTCCATATCCAACATCCTCCTGATCATCCTGTCCCTCTCCATTCTTCTCACATGACTATACCTCCTTAGTAGCCTTCTCTATTCCGTCCTGGACTGGTTCTTCCTTTACTATTCCTCTTACTCTCTCATTTCTCATCCTATCAAGTTTTGTCATGCTGATCCTGCTTCTCAGAAATCTATTTCACTCGCCTGAATTCTGATCTTATCCTATTCCTTCATTAACCACATTTCTGTAGCACAAGTCACAGCGTACATACACTATCTTAATATATTTTAAAAGAAAAATCAAGGGAAAATAATGGAAATGGATAATACTTTGTTTGAGGAAGTAGTACATAAGATATTTTCTAGAATATCTAATTTGAAAGTAAAGTAGAGCGTCAATTAATCAAACGTCAATCAACCGAATGCCTGTTTTAAATAATGTAACATGGCAAATGAGTGTGAATGATGTGTGAGACATTAAAAAAGCCCAAGCGGTGATGGCAGCGCCGTGCAATGACCTTGCGCACCACGCCAGGCCATGCCCGATTGCATGATGCTCGCCACTACACTTCCGTTCCCTCCACTCCCCGTTTTGTCAGTGCCACGTCAGTAATTGTGTCAAACAGTTTTGTGATCTTTTGTTCGCAGTTGAATGTTTTAGTTTTGTGACTTAGTGAGTATTTTGTGAATGAAATGTCATCTACAAATAAAAGAAGTCGTAATTATGATATGATATATTATAGGCCTACTATGTATCAAGTTGAAAAATTTAGTAATAACAATATGTTTTGCAATGTTTATGGTATTTTTTATTGCCATAGTTGTTTCCTATATGGTTTTATGATTATTATTAGCGTTATTTAAGATATAAAACTGAAATTTGATTTTGTGTTTGATTATCAGAACAATTTGATTATCCGAACTACCCTTGGTCCTTATTAGTTTGGATAATCGACTCTACTGTAATGCAATAAAAATAAAAATTAGATTGATTAATATTATTGGTATACACTTTCTCAACAAATTAATATTTGATTTATATTTACCTGAAACTTATTTCAAAAGTTGAGGTAGTAATTTGAAATAATGAAAACATACCTTAACATCTCCTCTTGAATCGAATCCATCAAGTTGGTTGAGAAGCTCCAACATAGTTCGCTGAATCTCTCTCTCCCCTCCAGAGTTAGAATCATAACGTTTGGTGCCAACCGCATCAATCTCGTCAATAAACACAATTGAAGGTGCATGTTCTTCAGCCACCCTGAATAGTTCCCTCACTAACTTTGGTCCATCACCCTGGGGATTAACAGAACATTATGGGACAAATGAAAACCTAGAAACTTCAAACTATTCCCAAATATACTGACAATCCTTATGCTTAACATTTAAACCAACATGACTGTGTTTTTCTTTTACTGTGAAATAAATGTGGCTCAAAATGCTTGAATAGTCATATTTAAAAATATATATAATATTAGTTCTGATTAGGGATGAGACCCTTGAATCCTCGAATACTTAAGAATATTCGGTATTCGAGGATTCAAGAACATTTCAGTTTCAGTTTATCCATTCCGTCTCTGTCGCTTGTACAGTGGTTCTCAGTGTCTTTATGACTCATATTGTGTGTCACTAGCTGCACTAAATATTTGGTGCAATAATATTTATTAGATTATAATATTATGGAAAATATTGTACATTCAAATAAATTGTATGGTTTTTGGTGTAAATAAATAAGTGAAAATGTTAATGCGATCGCAAATTTCATATAGCTCACCACTGGGGAAAGTATATTTTAACCATATACAGAATGTTTTTATATCCAATGTTTAGTTTATGTAATTAATTATATATAGCACACTATCTCATTATTAAATTTATTGGTTTTAGAAAAGTACATCTCTCATGTATTTATTTTAATGTGTGCATGCTCTACGTATAGGCATAACATCTTAATGTCAAGAGATGCTTTTTCTTAGATGATTGGTCATGTGTAGGAATCCAGACTTAGTAAACAAATATAATAAATTCTTGACACAATATAATAACAAGAGTGACCAACAAGCTGCAATAAAAAGACTCTTAAGACATGTGGGAAAAACATAAGGTTTGGCCATTTCATTTAGTCAGCCATTTTGGCCTCAAAGATAAGTCATAGCATCAGTGTTGTGTAGATTATAAACTATTTCAAAATACATTGATATAGCTACATACCGTCCTCAAAGATGCAACATTTTTTAAATATTATCAAAGAGTGCAATTATACAACACATTTTGGTTTTATAAAGGTTGTTTTTGGGAACAAGCGTGGGCTGTTTTCAGGAAAAGTGTGTGGTCTATATTTGTGTTTTTACCCTATATCAGATATTTTTTAAATAATAAATTCTCGGCTTGGTTTGTAAATTTCTTGCATAAGTTATATGCTTTTTAATCTTTTTAAAATTTCTCGAATTATACAAAATAATGTTACGCTTGCAAAATTAGATAGAGATTTTTTTTTTCTCTCATCTCAATCTCGAATTTTTGACTCATGCACATCCTTAATTAATAACATGCAAATATTCTAAGGCACATAATATAAACATAGCAAGAATTTACTAACTAAATATTTCTGAATGAGTTCTGATCCAACAACTCGCAAGAAGGTTGCTGAAGTCTGATTGGCCACAGCCTTAGCCAGTAAGGTCTTGCCGGTGCCTGGTGGTCCGTAGAGAATGACACCTTTTGGAGGTTTGATGCCCATCTCCTCATAGTACTCTGGATGAGTCAAAGGCAGCTCGACAGATTCCTTGATCTCCTGGATCTGCGTGTCCAATCCTGAGGAAAATAAGACAAATGCTACTACCAGGGCTGTAAAGTTGGTTTGATAAGCCTTCGACATCGACTCCTCTATTTTTCTTCTGTTCAACTCTGACTCCCGACTCATTCAGAAATGTTAAAGTATATTAATTAGTAATAAAATATTTACTGCAATAAAATTCTTCAATACATATTACTTAATGCGACGCTTCTTTGTTATTGTGAATTAATATTTGAATAAATTTGTCAATCTATATCACAAATATTGGTCCTAAAAATAAAAATCATTATAAGGATATAATATTATAACAATATATGAAAAAGGAGAAAAAACATTCTCATAGGTCTACTTCTAAGCCATAAGATATCAATGATTTAAAAATTTTAATCCTTTAAAAAATCAAACTTGATTTAAAATAGTTTTTAAAACTGTCACAGTTCATTAATTATGTAGATACATGCTGAAAATAAATTGGAAAACAAAGTTAAAACATAAAGTTACTAATAATTTTATTTAGCACCGCGTCTGACCACCCGTTTAGGTTATACGCCCATGTACTAATTACACTAATGGGTTAGGGATTAGGAAGGTTTAATTGAAAGTAAGTGCACCCAAATCTGTGTGGAAAGAAGACGTGGAAAACCATTTAGAAAAAAATATCCTCAGTGCACCCAACCAGGATCAAACCCCGATCTTCCCATATTCGGGAGTCTAGTTTAATACGAGATTAGCACGTTAGACCATGTGGCCACCGAAGTGGGTAAAAAATTATTAATATAATTATATCAATATTATAGTATGTTTTCCCAAATTAAACTTAATTAAGTTTATTAAATATAAATTAAATGTATACTATAGTTAATAGTTAGGTAAGGTCCACTATTTTAGGAATACGAATCTCCAATTTACTTCAAAATCTCGAATCCGAATCATGGAAAAAATTATCAGCATAAGAAGAAATATAAATATAATAGAAAATACAAAGAGTAACTAAATGTTAATTGTTAACATTATTTATTATAACATTCAGTTAATTGTTACATTATTGGTCTGCGGCCTGGTTGTTAAGTTTATCCTATAATTATAATTGGTTCTGAACCACCAATAAGGTGCTCTAAAACAAATTTCACTTTAATCCTTGAATCTTGAATATCCTTAATCCCTTGACATACTCTGCCGAGCAGGGCTCGTCATAACATAGTACGCCACACAGATATTTTGATGACCAGGGATCGCACATTGTGTTCTTGCTTATACTTTATAGATGGTAGGAGCTGTATAAACAAGACTTGGTGGTTTTATGCCTTATATTTCAAACAAATTTTTCGTTTTTTTTTTTAAATTCTTATTTCTTTCATGAATTGCAGGTGTTAGCCTATTGCCATTGATGGCAGGAGTGTTATAAATAGAACCTGGCAGTTTTATTATTATTTTTCTAACTTATTTTTTATCCATTAATAGCAGGTGTTACTTCCATAGGCGGCAGGAGTGGTATGAATAGAACTTACTGTTTTATTCATTATATTTCCACCAAAACTTTCATGTAGATTTTTTTTACGAAGAGATGTTACTCAATTACAAGTACAGTCAAGCTATGAAATGGTGTCCACCAGTAAACAAAGTTTCTCAGCCTAAGAAATGGCTATCTGACGAAGACATGACACAGATACTTTGTGATTCTGACAGTGAAAATGATTTAGTAAATACTAGTGATAATGAGGATGTAGATTTTTCTGATGATTATGATAGTGAAAGTATACAAATAGTTGAAGGTGTCAGCAATAATAAAATATATAGGCCTTCTGAAAGTGATAGCTCTTTTGACAGTAGTGATTCAGACAGTCAAATGTAAATACTGGTGGAAAAGAAGGGGGAGTGATATAAACTGAAAGATATGGGGGAAATAATATAAGTGAGAGGGACTGAAATAGAGTAAAATAAGTAAAATAAAGTGATAAAGGAGAGAAAGAGATATAAATAAAGGCTGAAGGGAAGTGCTAGTAGAGAGGGGCGATAGTGGAGGTAGATTGAGGGTAAACGGGAGGGAGAAAGAGGTAAAGTGGGAAGGAGGAAGAATATAAATGGGAAGAGGAGGAAGGAGAAAAATGTATAATTTAGCATGACATAAAAATGATGTTTAGGTCATTGCAAATATATTATAGAAGTTAAATCAGTTAAAATAACTTGTGCATAAAGTATTTTGACGTGAATTTAAATGTTAATCCTGATGTAAAACATAGCCAGGTTAAATGGTAAGTCAAGGGCTTAAGGATTCGAAGGCCCATCCCCTAATGTCTACTTTACAGACAGAATTTATTCATAGTAAACATTTTTTGTACCTGTTGCAAAAGGTTTTTGAAAAACTAAATAACGCATAGCTGTCAACCTTCGCACTAAATGTGTGAACAGTTGCCAAATAAATGCCATTTTCAGTTGATTATTAATTTATGTACTAAAACATGTGTGCTACAGGGGGAAACATCTCATCTAATTCCTGCACCTTTTAATATTTTTCTATAAAGGTTCATTTGCCTTAATGGCACGGCCGGTCAAAGCTGACAACAGAGCCACTCACCCCTCCCCCCTCAAAATATGTAGTATGAGTTTGGGCAGGTTTATCAGGGTGATTGTGATTGGTATAAAACAACTCTGAGAAACCAGTAGCATTTAATGCCCAAACACATAATTAAAATTTTGACTCTTGCTATATCACTAGAGTTATATGAGCCCTCCCCAATAGTTGCAATATTTCCCAGCTTCATAGGTGGAAACATGCTCACAATATATTATAAAATTCAGGCACCCTCCTGGTCCCAATCTAAGATAACCTTCTCTCCTTTTCTTCCAGTCAGCCATTTCTATGTATATAATAACTGATAGTTTAATAATTCAATGATTATCCATCCACCAACAGTCAAGACACAAGTTTGAACAGGCAACTATAAAACCAGAGAAGAGGGAAACAAAAAGGGGCAGCAAAAGTATCTAAGTGACTATGAGCCATGCTGCCATAGTCCAGTTGGTGATTTACTCTCTTCTGCTGAAAAAGGGGACTGATGTACCCCAAAAAATTCATAATTATGTTTTTGAGGTGTTTTTAACTGTGAACTTTGAGGTCTACAGTTTATTGGTGTTTAGACCTTGCTCTTCTATCCTCTTTTCAACGTTTAATTGAATATCGCCGTTTCGCGACATTTTTCCTATGAATGTTATAGTGAATAAATTATAAGAAAAAAGATGTTAACATTTAGTTATTGTTTGTAATTTATATCATTTTATTATACAGTGAAAACTCGATCTATTGTTTTCCCGGATCCACCGTTCAATTTCAATGATCCCTGAACAAATCCTATCCAAGTGTTCCCTGATTTATCGTTTTCCCGCATATGGTATAGTGAGTGGCGTCTTATCAGCTAAACAATGGTTTTGAGAGGATGGGTAAAGGCGGGAGCCTAAACCAACTGGTAAAGCCTGACTGTAAGTGTGAATCATTTCCCTTTACACTTTCAACTAATTGAGTACGCATTTCATCATGTGTGTTCAATACTCAACAGTGGTGATTATTATTATTATTATTATTATTATTCGAATCTTTTGATAAAAGCATTTTCTCACAAGGCACTTCCTATGGAACAATTTCGGACATCAGAAGAATAACTGCACATCGTAGAAGAATTGGAGAAAAATCCATCAGAGAAGCCTTCCACAATCGACTTTAAACACAATTATTCTGAAAGAAAAGGGGGATAAATGTGGTACATTAGCAAAGAAGAGGAACACCTGGCAGGTTGTCATTGAAAAATTTCTTCTTTACCTGGTACCAGCAGGTCAGGCATCAGGCATTCCTGTGGATGGGAGCATTCTGCGGGAGAACTCGAGAAATTGGTCAAGAACAGTGCTGTTGTGGACATCAACACCACAAACCTCTGGTTTGAGAGGCTGTCGAAGCTGCTGGAGGGGTACGAAGCTTGGGACAACTTTTATGCAGATTAAATGGGTCTTTTTTCAATTGATTACCGGATCAAATATTGGTATTGAAAGGCGGGACCTGCCATGTAGGAAAAGTGCAAAGGAGCAACTGACAGTATTAGTGTGCAAAAACAGCAATGGCTAAGACAAAAGAGTGCCCATTATTATTGGAAAGTCCGCGAAACTATGGTTTCTTAAAAATGTAAAGAAGCCAACTGTAGCCTACTATGACAACTCGAAAGTGAGGATGAAATCAAAGATTTTCAGAGACTTTCTGTATTCTATTGATGCATCATTCAGTGCACACTGTACGGTTCTTTATAAACTTAGCCAGTAACCTTTTTCTCCTTGAATGAATGGGTGTGAATGTTATTGTTAGTATAAGTTTAGATTTTAAGTGCAAAATTTCTTTTGGGTTTTGAAACTACACGGACCTCCAACAATTAAATTTAAATTGTTTTACCTTTAGGAACTGTCATTTTCAAATTTTTTCTTGGACCTTTGTTAAAATCTCTTTATTAATTTTTTGTGGTCTTACTTAATTTTTTTAATATTTTTATTTTTCAAAATTTGTCCTGAAAACTCGTTCCTCTAATTTATATTAGTACTGGTGTGAAAGTGTGTGTTTGAGTGTATGAGAATGTAATAATATAAATGTGAAAGTATGAATGTATACCGATTTGTTTCTTTTCTATTTTTCCCCATTTTTTTTTTCTTTATATAATATTTAAAATAGTAATAGGTGGGCGGTTTCTGCTGTTTTTTATTTTTGTATGTATCAGGAAAGCCGGTTCCTCTGAATCGTCCCAGATTGCCACACCACATCTATACCTGCAACTCTCTTCAGCCTACTTTTAGATGTCTTCGCTTTGCCTACTTGCTATTGGTTATCATCAGTCACAATCACCCAAGAGGATCTCTAGGTGTTACAATCTTCAACTTCTACCATACGCTCTGGGAGGGACGCCTCTCAGTGTGAAATGAGTCATCTACCATGTTTTCTTCTCGACGCATGGGCCCATGCAACAATGATCAACTTTTCAGCCAGCTGACTTATGGAACAGGCAACACTGCAAACAAGCGGTGATATTTTGTCTTTACGTTTCTGAACTTTGAATTTTCCTCCTTTATTTGGATTTTTTTTTTCTAAATTTACTTCTCTTTAGCCTGTGAGTGGTGATAACAATTCATGACTTTGGTCCGAAGCATGATATTTTAATATTGTTCCTGAAGAAATGTAAGAAAGACCAGTGGAAGTGTGCCTTAATGTAAAAGTACAGTTTGCAGACTGTGGTATGTTTCACAAACATGTGGGGGATACCTTTTTTCTTCCTTTGACACTGTCAGTGCTGATTAATACAATTTCCTAGTTTGAAAAGAACTTAACCTTGTGGAGTTGTGCCCCAGTTTGAGGGCGGGAGTATGTACTGTTTTTTATAAACTGACCCAGTTTCAATCGACCTTGAATCTTCTGGTAGTGGCGAGTAGCGAAGTCTGTCTGGCAAAGTTTGAATTAATGAGCAGTTTGATATTACTTTTGCAGTATGTAGCAAACTGGATGGAAATTAATGGAACCAAAATTTTTAATAATCTTTTCTAAATAAGTATATCTCCTTGTACGTATTTTTTATAATGTATTTAATTTTACCATAGTGTCTTATTTTTTTGTCCTTTTGGTTTCTTTTGCTTATATTTGGTTTCAAAGTATTTTGTAAAGGTCAACAGTATCAACTATAATGCCATTGGTCATTTTTATCTTGCGTTCTTGTCTCTGATTGGCCTCGACTGACACACGACTTCCTGTTCGGGCAGATTACTCCTTTGACTCTTTAACTCTCTTTTTATGAATCTGATTGACATGATACACTAAATTTTGTTTTTCTCTTATTTTACTTTTTGTGGGTTGATTTAAATTTAGCATGTACGTCATTTTCTTTTCTATTCTTTTTGATATAATGAGGTAAAGGTTCGTGTAGTTTCTTTTTTCCATAATTATGCCTTTTCAGGTTTATTATTTTGTATATGATTTGTAACCTTTATGTTACGCTAACCATTGTCGACCATGGGACCTGGTTTTCGTTTGCTATTTTGTATCGGTTATGATCCTATATACCACGTGTTCTAAAATATAATTATAAAGGTTATGGCATTATGGTTGAAGGCTATTTTCTTTATAATTATTAATTTTGTTCTCTTGTCTTTTACTAGAGAAATCTTCTTTTGTTAAATGATGTAGCATTTATTACAACTCGGTAAAGTTGTGGTGAATGTAAACCTTTTCTTTTTTTCTTTAAAGTAATAGTAAAATGTTTTGTTTTCTTTTGTAATTACTAAATTCTAAAGTTTTCATTTTGTAACCCGATTATGATTTAAAGATCACTTTGGGGAAACCACCTGTTTATTGCAAGCCACCAAATCTTCCCTTTTTGTAAATTAGTATTTTTCTTGTGCACTATCTTTCAGTCTTGGCGAAGTCTCTCATTATGGGTTGAGCTAGGAGAATATCTATAATATAGGTAATTTTATACCTTTTAAATTATTTGTATAAATATGCAGTGCTTTTTTTAAAAAGGAAAGTTGGGTTAGGAGTGCACATAAATACAAATATATCCACTAAGGACCATAAGATGTTACTGGTTTCCTTTCAAGTTTTTTAATCTACAAAACCTGAACTTACCTTTTAAACAATCTGATAACCTAAGATCAATATTTTGCAATAGAGAGGAAATCAGTAACCAACGAAGGAAAATCCTTCGATTTGTAAAAAAATGTTCTGCTCATTCTACAGAGACACTGTTTTTGAGAAATGTAAAGGTATTTTTTTTACCCCCCTAACTGCACCAGTGTCGTACAACCTCTTGATTTGGGTGTGGTCAAGTGTTTCATGTAGGTGTACAGGAAGCAGCTAGTGCAGAGAGCTGATGGACATAGGAAAAGGGTTCAACTCCAGAAAAACCTCCTGCAGATCATTAACTTTATTGTTTCGACATGGCAACAAGTGACACAGTCTACAATCCAGGACTGTTTTCTAAAGTGTGGCCACGCAAAGAAAAATGAAGGGTCAGACATGACAGATTGATGGAAGGGTTAATGCTGATGGTGTGCAAGACGAAGAATGGGTTTGATTGGGAAAAAGCACCGCTGGAGTTAACTTTGGTTCGTATGTGTCTGTGGACTAGGAGTTCATGACATGAGGTGTATTATGTGAGGAAGAAATGTGTATCGAGTTGGAAAGTGGAATTTGCTTGAAGGAGGGGCAAGATGGTTAAGAGGGTGACGGTGAAGCAGATCCAAAACCAGTGCTAAACTTCATGGAAGCATTTCATGCGTTTGAGACTAAGAGAGCGTATGTGTATGGTCACATAATCAACAAAAAAGACCAAGAAAACACTATTAATATTGAAAGTTTATTATTAAATATGATAAGGAAAGGTTCTACCAAACAAATGGAAATTTAATAAGGAAAGGTTCTACTAAACAAATTAAGATTGATGACTTTATTAAAAAGGAGTAATGTGAAGTAGTCTTGACAGTGGAAATATTATTATTTGTGTAGATTTTTTTTGTTTTGTAGTATATAAAGGCAAATCTGATAGTTTTTATTAATTTTATATTGTTTTCCCCATTTATCATTTTCCTGTACATTCATCTTTTTTTTTTTCAGGTCCCCGACGAAAACGAAGGTTTCACTGTATTTATATTTCCTCTTATGTTAATATCTTTTTTCAAAATTCAGATTCAGTAAATTGAAGATTCGAATTTGAGATTTGGATTGGTAAACTAGTTAAAGTTACTCCAAATGCACTATGTAGAATATTGTAATGCTATACTCAAACTGGGTGACCTGGTGGTCTAGGGGTAAGGTGTCAGACTTCTGTGCTGGCGGCCGGGGTTCAATCCTCGGTCCCGGTACAGATTTATCTGATTTCCAAACCCTTCCTTCACCTCTGACAAGATATCTTGTGAATGTAGGGAATGCCAGGCCTCCACCGTGGTTCGGATTCCACGTTAAACTGTAGGTCCTTCATTTCATCTCACAATCACCCTATCATCACACATTAGCGTACGTGCGTATAACCCGAACGGGTAGTAAGACGCGGTGCTAATAATAATAATATACTCAAACCCAATCATGCCAGTACTAGATGCAATGTGAATACTCAACCGAACTTCAATATAAGTACACACTAATGTGAGAGGTGTGGAACTTACCCCCGATGTCTGCATATGTCTCTTGGGGTGCTTTTTCTAACTTCATGACTGTAACCATGGGGTCCGTGTCATCTGACAAAACACCCACAACAGCATGGACCTGTACGCATACAAAAGTACATTTATCAGGGACATGAATAGTGAAGCTTACAAGATTGAAATTGTATGATTATAAGCTGCATCAAGTAGATTGAAAAATGACACTTGAACACAAGAATCGAATCCATGACCTTTGGCTTATCAAGCCAATGTTCTACCACTGATTCGTCTCACTTAGGATCATTCTTCAGTCACAGTAGTAGAGCATTCACAAACTGAGCCGAGTGCCAAGAATTTGATTCCCATAAGTTCAGGTGTCATTTTTCAATTTACAAATATTCTCAGTATAGTTACACAGATTTACAGACAATAACATAAATCTAATAAGTGGAAGTTTTTTACAAGTCAAAATAACTCCAATAAACTAGAAGCAATTATCTGGGCCTGTTCTCAGTGTCAACAAGCGTGTTTTAAATTAAACCCGGTACATATCAACTGGTATTTAATAAAAAAAAAAATCAATCATAACAGTAAACTCCCTACAATTGTTACATTCGAAACAGCAAAGCATAACTGCTATGCATGAAGTTAGTGTATAATACAATACTATTGCTATCACATACGCTTATTCGGTGTAGATAGCAGCACTGTTTTGACTTGGCTGGAAACAGAAGCTGTGTCAAGGGAAGTGTGCACGAGGCCTAGCTACATGAATTGTATGCGCACTCATATAAGCGTGACAGTCGAACTGTGAAGGACAATGACATTTGTTTTGAATTCGTAGATGCGTGTTTATATAAGTGGTTGGTGTTCTTTTATTGTACATGTTTGTGCGTTGAAGATGAAATAAGTATTTTATAGTAAAGATTTTTTTTAAATTTCTTTATTGTTTAATATTCTGTCCTCTACAAGTATTTTATTTCCATTTTACATCACAATCAAAAAATGGGCAGTTTCTATTAAAACAAAGTTAGATGTACTGTGAATATTAAAAAAGAAGGCAAACAAACTCATACCGAAAATGATTTACGCTCAGATTCCTTACTATCCCGCTTTTCCGTCACTCAGGCTGGAATGCCGTGACTTTAGTATAATAATGTTGCTATTAAACCAACCTTATGATTGAGAAGTACAGAACAGCCAGGTTCCAATTGGTCTTTATCCACAAAGGACAAGATACTGACATAATGCTCGCTGCCCACAGATGTTGAAACAATAGCATGGTTGTCATCAATGATCTCTTCCAGTGTACCAACAGACATAGGTGTACCTCTCAGATCATCGACCTTCGACCTCTCCTCCTAAAGGGGAAAACACACAACAAGTTAAAAATAAGTTAAATATTAAAGATGTTGAAATTGCGTCAAGTGATTATGTCTCATTCTAAACCAAACCATTTTATTAAGAATTCAGAACATAAGCAAATAGTTACAAAGGTTAGCTAAGGTCAAGTACTGATGATGAAATAGATGTAAAGTGGCCTGGTTTGTGGTCATTCTTTTTATGGATTTTTTATCTTCCGACATTTTTTAAAAATAGTGAGTGCTTATAACCAAAATTATAATGGTGTCCATTCTGATTGTGGACACTTTTTCAGATTTGTAAGTGGTGAACTATCAAAATTCGGAATGGTCTCCATTTCAAAATAAGCATCTTTTATGATGAATACCTTTTTGGATTTTATGACCCAATTTTTGTGACCAAGTCAGCTTCCATAATAGTCTCCATTTCAACTCTCTAAATGCTTAGTTTCCTTAAAATTTGGAATGGAAACCATTCTGAATGGATAAAATTTTGTCGCCCCTCTATTTTCAAAGCGATTATACCTCAATTTTCTCTTCTTGGGGTTTAAGTCTCTCTTGATTGCGAATGAATTCTTCCTCCATGAGTAGATAATCTTTTATTCGCTCCAACTTAAGTAGCTTCAATCTGCATCTTGTGTGAGGTGTCACTGAAATAGAAACACGTGTTGTATTGTGATATTGCGTTTAGGGGTAGCCGATAAGAAGAAACAATTTGTTACTATGAAAATTACTAAAGGTATTTTAAAGATGCCTTTAGTTTATTGAAAAATAACCTTGGATGAGTAGAAAAGTTATTTTAAGCCTATTTTAAAGAAATTGTAAATTTTTCTAATGTGTATATATATATATTTTTTGCAAACAAGAAGATTACAACTGTGGATTTAGCAATTTTGTGGGAAAACCAACTTATGTACATGAATAACCATAATAATAATACATCATCATCATCATCATCATCAGGTCTTATGATAGGTCCATTCCTTTTGTCAGTGAACTTAGACCACCAATACACCCTGTCCTCTGCCTCTTCCTTCATCTCTCAGATTTTTCTTCTTTACTTCAATATTTGGACTCTCCTCCTTCCTAAGTTCTGCCATCCCTCAATCTTGCCTTCTATTATGTTATGTAGAAGACAGTTCCTCATAAGGATTGTATATGTCTCTGAATAATTGAATGCATTATTTTGGGAATCCCTTTGTAGGAAGCATCCTTTCTCATCAAAACTTATTAATTAATAGTTTGCTTATATTAAGTGATGTAGAGAACCACTTCATTTCTAGAATTTACAGCTTTTGGAACACCGCTAAATGATTACACCTAAAGCACATTTTCTAAAGGATTTTATCTTATTATAAATCGTCAAAAACTTTTTGTTTTCTAAACTAAATCTTAGTAAAAAAAAAGTGTCCCTATTATAATTTTTGTCAAATTCCCTGTGTTTCCCCTGTTTTGAACCAGATACAAAAATATCCCTGCGTTTTCCCAATTCCTCCGGCCGGTTTCCCAGGCTTGTGGCAACACTGACACAACATATAATAAGAGCAATAATAACTATTACCTAGTTAGGGTTGAACCTGTTACTATAATGTTAGGCTGGACTGCCGATGACAGGGGGATCTGGGTTCGAATCATGGTTGGGTGTAGTGAAGATGATTTTTCTTATATGGTTTTCCACTCTCTCTCTTCAAGCAAATGCAGGTACACTTCCACTAAATTAAAACTTCCTCATCCCAAGCTCATTAGCCTAATTAGTACATATGTGTATAGCCACAGGTAGTAAGACGCTCTGCTATATAAAAAATAATCAACTATTTTAGGTTAAGATTCCAAAATAAGCAATGCATCCAGCATGATGCTCTGTAACCTGGTTCACATTTGGGCTATCAGCAGCTTCTATACTAGTGTTACTGATTCTTACCCTTGACACTGATGTGGATTAGTGAGGTGGTGAGGTTTGAAGCTGAGCAAGAAGACACTTTGGAGTAACCAGGCTGAACCATGGCATCAAGCAATCCTCAAGTGGAATTGACTGTGTAAATAAGTCACAGAAGAGGGGAGGGGAGGGTAATAAAGCTGCAATATCTTTAGTTGAAGTGAAGAGGCTACTTGGAGGAGCTAGGAGTTAAGTTGTACGATGGAAAAAGGTGAATGATCCAAAGGGTAAAAGGGCTGTGAAGTCAAGAGTCGGAAGCAATTTTGGGTTGAGTTGGAGTCGATAAAAATGAACCGACTCTGGCTTCAAAATAAAAACTTATATTCTTTTTAATTTTATACTTTTTTTATTCTTTACAACCACAATATCTGTAGTTTGGATTGAAACATGTATTTAAATATACATTCATAATATCAACAAAGCTTTCCATAAAGTAATATATATTGAAGTAATTTAGTGCAATAAATTTGTTGGTACTAATTAATATACTTTAGCCATTTATGAAAGAGTTAAGAGTCAGAGTGAAGAAAAATAGGGAAATTGGAGTTGAAAGGTTGGCGTGCGCATTCAACAGCCCAGATGAAAGGGTCCACACAGTGAAAGGTTCCACATGGTGATAGGGTTCACGAAGTGAAAGACTTGACCGGTTGAAATGGTCTCGGGAGAATGGGTGTAGATCGAGGCGTTGGTGCGATTATAGGCTGGAGGTAGCTAGAAGTGAATTATCATGAGTGGGATCAAGAAGGAGGGGGCACTGAAACTTTTGATTCAGGGTCGTAGCTATTTCACACTCTTCCAATCAACTAGGATCACAAATGACAATTAGAGAAATTATCAAGAAGATGAAAGAAGTGGTGGCTCTTCATTGAAGGCAAGTAGTTGTGAAGTAAAGTAGGCTCAAGTAAACACAAGCGAGCAAATAAATACCCAAGAAGCAAGACGCGGAGAGAAGGAATGTGTAAGTTTGGGGGGGAAGGGGGGGAAGAGCAAGAAAATTATTTTATGTCTATATATTAATTGTTAGTGGACACGGCAATTAGTGATTTTACAGTGTCTGTGAATTGAAAGTGTCCTATAGTTGAATGAGGGTCTGATATTTGAATTTCCTTATCATGTAACAAATTTTCTATTCATAGAGTAGTTAGCTACACTACATAAATATTGGTATTACTTAACAACAACAGCAGCACGGCCCATCGTGTTTACTACTACATGTCTGATTGAACTAAAGATAATATCCGGTGGGGTATGGCCAGAATAAAATTGTTCTATTCTATACCCTTCCAGAACAAACAGCCCAGCAAAACCTAGTATCTTTGAGTCTCAGAGCGCACCAACCATTTGCCAAACTTCCCCTCCTCATCTACCCTCCCTCTGTCCTGTCATTGGTTGGGTTTCTCTGCACTGCACCAGTGTGACGTATCACCACTATACATGTGCCACTTGTATTCTGATTGTTACATTTTGTACCATGGACTTTTTAAGTTAGGTAAGTGCTGCCCTACTTGCAGCAGACGTCCATGTTATTATTATTTTAAATTCTCTTGTTTGATCATAAAGTAATTGTAAAACTTTCCAAATTACTTTTTCAGGATTAATCTTTAATTTGTTTCCAAATGACGGACTTGGGCTCACCTTAGTCATTTTGTATATTTTTTGGACAGTATGAAGATGCTGCCATTATGGAGGTTATCATTTATACTCGGTAAACTTAATATTTATTGATTTGTGATATCCTTGATGGTTAGGAAACTTACATTTTGAGAGCAATAATCTTACTTGGTTGTTTAGATGTTTAATGGTAAATTTATGGGAAGCCTCCATTTTGTGATCAATGATCTTAATTAGTGATTCAAACGTTTGATAGGAAGCCTCTATTCTGGAGCATCCTATTGAAAAGTAATATTTTGTCCCTGTTGACATCGTAGCTCATACTTATCTAAACTTGCAATATAGATTTATTTAGATGGCGATGTCTTTAAGAACACTGATAACAAGTTTGCGTCTTGCTTTGGGACTGTATCTTTTAAAATATTTAACTCTGGCTTTGAATGGTTAGGCCAATGCGCAGTGCTATGATTGTTTAATGTTTGAGAAAGTTTGTTTTCCTTATATTTATTTGTGCATACATGTTTAAGTCACTAAACTGTTAATATTGCAAACAAATGTGATCTACTTGTCATGTGTATCTAGTTTGGATAATGCATATCAGGCTATTTAGTAAATGGGGCCTTCAGCCGACAATTAGCCCTGTTCACTACACTATCTGTGTTTGGTTATTTTTGTGTGTATCATATGTTTTCAATTTTCTATTGTCAAATAAAACCAAATTTGACAAAGTATCTCCTCCTTTCTCCTTTATTTTGGGGACCTAGGAATAATATCTTAGAAAAGGGGGCTACATATTAGGTAGCATCACTCCACTGCATGAAAAGGGAGGTTATACATTAAATCAGTTTTAGCGGAAATAGCTTGTAGTTATATAATATATACCCAGACTTAATTTGATGTCTAGCAAAGAATATGTTGAGTATGTACCAAGTGAAAATATATTATTAACCAGTGGTGCAAGACTGGTGTGCCTATTCCTCTTTCCACAGTCAGTTAACCATTCCACTGTCTTGTAGTCATGTAATGAACTGTTGAAAAATGGCGTCTGTATATTTCTGTCATAGTTTTATGTACGGTTTTTAAGAATAGTAATTTGGGACGTAGTTCACCGTTACTTACAATTGAAAGTTTTTTGCTAAAACTTAATGAAGAAAACTTCTTTTTTTACTGATGTCGTTCAACACTTGCATTTTGGGTATATGTCAATTATCTCCTAAATACTAACTAGCTTATAACTTGAAACTCACTGGCACTGAAATACTCTACACTCCCGGAAATTAACAAACACGAATAACACTGCACATGGGATACATCTCACTCCACTCTTACTTATAAATTGACGGGAGCTGTGAGCAAGCCACATGTATTCAGACATGTATAGATACAGCCTGTCCCCCGCCCTTCCTACACCTCGTGTCACCAAACTTGCCAGTAGTAGATGCTACGCTGATTAGACAAGCACACACACCACGGAAATAACCGAGAAGCCGACAACAGAGATAGCTACAACCAATCTCCCTCCACTCCACCACCCCGCGGTCACAACTACATTTAGGCGGGAACCAAATTATGTTTCCTGTTGTGTGTGGTCCACAAGCAGAACATTAGAAGAGAAATATTTCAAAGAGTAATAATTTTATTTTTATTTTCCTTAGGGCATAGGTGTGCGGAGCATGCCACTATTATTTACATTCCGACTAGCATTAGAAATTTGACAAAAAATTCAAAGTATATTCAGATGTAGACTAAATGAATATGTACTAAAATATTTGTAGCTCAACATTAAGATGAAACGAAACATATATTTAAAGTAAAATACACATTTTTTTCATATATTTAATAGATATGATTCAACAGAAAGACTAGTAGACGAGTTTATTTAATATTAAGGCAGGCCCTAGGGCTCACACAACCAGATTCAAAAATAATAGAGATGCATTGGCTTTAACTAAACTTTGAATATGTTCAAAGGTAGCTTACCTTGAGGCAACTTCATGGCTGCATCTGGCCCCTTGGTTCGCCTCTTCTTCTTCCCCACACGTGTAGGGATGGGGGGCTCATATTTCTTCTTCTTGTCCTTATCATCTCGCTTATCTCCACCAGCCCCGCCACTCCCCGATTGGTTCTGGCCCTGAACATACAGTACAACAGGGTCTAACATCCCCCAATTTGTTCAACTCCTTAGCACACCAAATACAAGTGAGACAATAAACATATCACTGCCTCCCTGACTGGTTTTACTTTAAACTAAAAAAATTGATGCTATATCATTGTATGCTCCACAGACGCCCCCCCCCCCTTTTCTTTTTGTTCATATGAAAACACAAGAACGGTATTTTTGTCTATTCTTATAAACCTGGAAAATGAAAATGTTGTCATATTAATTAGCCTTCACTGTGGTTCGGATTCCACATTAAACTGTAGGTCCTGATGATGATGATGATGATGATGATGATGATGATGATAATAATAATCCTTCAAATGAGGTTACATTTGTTCGTATTTTTTCAAACAATATTGATCATCTATTAAAGCTAGGAAATGACAAGGAATGGGAGCTGCGACTGATTGTGGGGGGCCTAATCCTAGAACATAGACAAACATGTATGACAATTCAGTTTTTGTTACCCCTTCCCTTGTCAAAAAATTATTTAAAGGGTCTGGATGCAAACAACTCCAGCATGCCAAAGGAGGGAATTGTAGGTTACAAAATGTATATTTTATGTATCAAGACTTTTGTTTTATAAATAGGTGTATAGTGGTATTTTTGTTAGGATTAAGGAAAAAATATTAGTTCACAATTTCACTATTCGAATTTACACCAATTTTGTTAAGTGAAGCTTTATTTCTTCATCCCAACACCACATCTATTCATCAGTCCATAGATTAAGGGAGTGGTCGCTGTTTTAAGTTCCATTATCTTTGTCAAACTTTTTATCTATCAGTGTGATTCAAACAATAAACTTACGATTAATAAGTATTGGTGCCAGTTTAACATTAAGATCATGATTTATATAACTGGCGAGGCCTGAAATGAATTTACTCCAATGTGCATGAACATTGTATGGAATAAGGTATGTATAGCGGACATTCTTGAGGCTGCAGTGAAGAATGACCTCAGTGACACAAGAAGATAGTTATGTTACAAAAGATTGGAAATGATGAAGTAAACATAGAAGAACAACTAGCTATTAAAGAGGATCTGACCAACAAAGATATTTCAATTATCTAAGAGAAAAACATCAAAGAGTAAATAAAAACCAGTGAGAGCTTCTATAACAAAAGTTATGTCTCAGACCTTCAAAATGATTTATTTAGTCATGAATAATTATGATAAATATGAATAACTTATTTATAAGGGCTTAAGTCACATTACTTGTAGCATGTCGCAGCTTGCTGCTTTATGATATTTTGCAGCACTGCAAGATTATCGTGTAATATACCTAAATGAATAATGATCAGTGCACGTATCAGAAAGACTCCACGAGCTTGCAGTATCGATATCAAACGTGCTTGATATTTTCTGATTGAATGTTGGCTTTCTGCATAGAGCGTTGGTATACGATCGGTTTCGTGCGCTTCTTCCAACTTCATGAATCCGTAATACTTAGATTTTCATGTAGAGAGATGGCCTTTCTTATAACAGTATCTTGCTTAGTCAACCGCTGAAACACGATAGACAAAATATGCTAGTATGGATCTTCATTCATAAGAAGGTTATCCCGGTAATCATCATCTAATTCAAGCACGATCATCCAAGTAAGTGACACAATGTCCCATTTTTACAACTAGATTTTGCCTCCACACATGTTTCTGTCTACATTTTTCAATGCTACAGATTTTTCAGTAGAACTTGTATGATAGAAACAAATCTTAAACCTCATGTTGTTGATGAGACATCTTGGTATGAAGTAAACCATCAAAAACAAGTGTGGACTATAAAATCCCTCCACTAAGCTGCAAGATATTTGTCAGAAATCCACATGTGTGTAATCGTTACCCCAGATTTGGCAAACAGCACCACTGCAAAATGACGTCAGAAAACAGCGCTGCAGCCTGCTATATGTAATATGACCTTAAATTAAGGTGATAAGTTTAACATGTGATGAAGTGTTACGAAGATATTTATAAGCCAGATATTAAAGACAACTCAAATTTCTATAAAGGTTTGTTCGTATCGACTTGTGCTTAGAAAGTTATAGAGGTGATCCCACTTTGATGAAGTGGTAATTAAGGATTTAAAGATCAAAACTCTGTAGACAAAGCCATCTGTTACAATGGAGTCTATGTCTGTATCCAAACAAATAGTCCAAGGCTCCCTTGTTGAACCCTTGAGTTTTAGACTTGATAAAGTCTTGATGATTTTACACTTCTCTTTCTGTTTATAGCGAAGACTGCATCAAACTATTTGAACAGTAACAACCTTATTTAAAATGGCAGAAAATGTAGGTTAGTGCTCTAGCAGATGAAACGATAATCATAAAACAAATGCCAGTCAAACACCGCAACCGACATCGCGAGATCAGCGCATGGCTGGTAGCCTTCATATCCATGGTGACCAAGAGCTTGAACAGTGTTCGAGAAGGGTGCATAGGCATCCTTCGTGACTATTCGGACAGATCTACACTTGGTCATGTAATTGCCAATGCAGCTATCAAGGGCTCGAGTCAAAGCCACGCCGCATAAATAGATAATTCGGATACAGCTTATATATCTTTTGTGGACCACTATGTACATTGCAGATACAGTCTCTGTAGACAAGCCTTAAAACAACATTTAACAATGTTATCAGTAACTAAAGTAATCACTGTCTAGTAGCTTACAAAAGCCAAAGATTGTTAATATTAGTATGTCCTGACCAAATAGTTTACAATATGATAAATGCATATTTTAGGGTTATGTTAGTGGTGTAAACAGTTTTCCAAAAGTAAGCCCATGAGATGATGCACAAGACTCAAAAAATGAATTAGGACATTTGCAACCAAAAGATAATAAGATGTGAAATGTATTTTTAAACTACCAAATTAACCTTTCCCTACAATAAAAAAAAAGGTATGGCTTCATCCTATTTTACATTTTTAAAGTGTCAGCCCTATATAAACAATAGGGCCTTGTGTGGACTAATAGGCTAAAAAATACCCATTTATAAAATAAAGATTAGGTATCTGGAATTTTATACAGCCCAAATTCTACATGATTACACGTATACTTACCATTTTTAAATAATTTATTATATAAAACTATAATGACACAGCAATCCTAAACTAATCATGGAGTTATTTTAGCCATAGATAAAGAATGATTTTAGCATAGAACAGTTCAGTCTTCAGTTTACGCATGTAAAAGAACAACAAAAATATCCCCAAGTCATGTTAATCAATGCTCTAGTATAAAATAACATTTAGTGATAGATAGCTATTTATTATTCGTTTGCTAGGTCAAACTATGACCAAGAAACGCTTTAGTGTATAAAAAAATTGAAACACACACAGCGATGGAAAGAATGTTAGTACTGTATTTCATTAAACCACTTTATTTTGTTTTAAACATAATAAAATGGTCTAAAATAATTGTCTTTTTAGTTTATTTTTTAATGTTATTCAAATTGTATAATTTTTTGATGATATATTACCTAAGTGCTTTGATTTTCGTTGCCTCAACATATTTTCTAAATAAAATCAAGATACTTTACAGTTTCATAGTTATAAATATAACTATTAAGGTTGCTTTCTCCCATATTGCATAAAATGTCGTAGTTTAGTTGAATATTTCTTTTCACGTACTATACCTAAGTAGGCCTACCTAATAGATTAAAATAGGTAGAAACAAACCATACCTATCGCTCTGTTTGACAATACTTTTATTTGAAAAAGTAGATTTAAATGTTCTTTACTTTTCACCGCCTTAGGGTTCGGCTAGACTGACAAGCGTGCGAGCGAGCGCGCAAGCGCGCAAGCGACTGAGTGGCCACACTGGCGTGCGAGCGAGCGCGTAATTAGCAGACCCTAGTTAGTTAGAGAAGATGTTTCTGTCAAAGACACTTGTACATCTCTGCTCCTCGAAAATTCAAAATATTGTGTGAACTGAAGGTGATTTTTAAAACTTATTTATTGTTGTGGTTTTTTCATACTCTCTCCAAACTAATGGTGATTCTTATTTGTAAAGGCCTACTTTGATTATAATATTGAAGTATTTTAACATATTGGGTTTACATATATATACATTATATTATTTATGGTCTTACCAATTAAATTAGGCCATTAATAGCAAGTGTGTTAAACCTATCACTGATAGAAAAAAGTCAAATATCATGTCAAAATAAGAAGTTTCCCCAGCACTCAATGAACCAACATACAATAATATTGCTTAGCGCCTGTAAACTAGACTGTACAGGGTCGAGCGCGCGCGCTTGAAAAATAGAACCAGTTCTATCTTTCAAGCGCGCGTGCTCAGTCGCTCGCGCGCTCGCTCGCTCCAGTGTGGCCACCTCCCATTACAACCAATGTGTTCTATTTTATATTTTAGTCGCTCAGTCTGGCCGTACCCTTAGAACCAACAAACTTTACTGTTACGCTCTACTTTCAATCTTCCTTCATGTATTTAGGACTAGAATCTTGTTAAGGCAAAAACCAAATTATCTTTGGTAAATTTATTATCTTTACAGTATAGAGTGCAGGGACTAATGGGGACAGAGCATTCTTGCTTCTTTAACCTCGATTGATCATGGTATAATGCTATTGTGAAAGGTTAGTTTGTGTTGAATAACATGAGGACTTCTGCCCTTATGCAGAAAGTGGGGTTATCATTAAGGGAGGGAGTATTGGTTGAGATACATAATCATATTATGGATATCTCTATATATTTATGGAAATACAGAGTTTTCTTTATTTGTAAAATGCTTGGTCTTGATATTCTGACTAGAATGTGGTGTGATCTTATGGCGAAAGATTTCAAATCTGACAATTGTACTTTTTATTTTGTTTTTTAAAGTTGTCTGGTTCCTATGTAGATAATACTTTTGGTTTATTATTAGGAAAAATCTATTCTCACAAATTGCTTCCATTCGCCTGTTAATAGTGTCTGCCAAGACTAATGTCTGAGGCGCAAAATCTCCCGTTTCCTGATTCATTGTTTACTTTCGGTGCACCCTACTCCCCCTCCCAACCATAAAAGGAAATATATCCAACATCTCATCCAATCCCTCCCCCCTCCCAACCATAAAAGGAAATATATCCAACATCTCATCCAATCCCTCCCCCCTCCCTCCCCGGACAAATTGACTGTAAGATTACGTTACATTTTTATCTTATTAAATTTAAAATGGCTTACTGACTCTTTTGGGTTTTAAATGTAGATCACGAACAATTGGTTTATTTACCTTAATTTAACCCATAACAACTTATTAATTTGTATTAATCAGGCTAACACTATATCTAGTATTTAAATATTTCCTGTTTTAACTTGAAGCCTACCTTTTTTTTTAATATAGATCTAAGTTCCCAGTATTGGGCTGAGATGGGTAGATTTCTTCAATAAGTTACTTCTTTTTATTTTTCCAAATTATTTCCATTGTTTTCAGAAATTAATACTCCTTTTAACGGCTTTGTTTGATCGTTGGTTGAGGTTTACTTGTTCACGTGTGTTGGAAAATAGGAAAACTACTTTCATTAGCCCCCTCGTTTTATTATGTTTCATGATTAACAAACATTATTGTGTGTGTTTCTGAACCAATGATGTTATAGAGTGATCACGTTAAAAATTCATTTCGCCTAAGTTAAGTTGTGTATTATGTTTTGTATTATCTTATGTATGTTAATTGCTTCTTTAAATAAACTTTTAATTTAATTATTTAATTACTTTATTCTCTGAATAGCCATGATGACTTATTTATTTAAAGTTTGTGTTTGTTAATTGTAGTCACTCCATTCCATCCCACCTCAACACGTCTCTACAAACTTTGATATTTTAAATAGTCAAATTACCTTGCTTTTGTTCCTATTTTTATCTATCTGATTCTTTAAATCCAATATTTTGGTGCCCACATAATTTGTTTTAATAGTCTATTTTATTATATTTTAAATTAAATTCAGTAATTGTTTTATAAAATAATATAGATAGAGAGTAGCGTTGGGCGGGGGAAGGTTTGGTACATATTTGTTAAAATTTGATACTACAAATAATTAGATATATCTGTAATGTATATAGTATTGGTCATCTAATGAATACTATTTGATAAAATTGAATTCGTTTGAAAATTCCGGGTTTCTTTAAAATTCATTATGGTGCTATTTTATATGATAACAGAATAATAATGTAGGTTTATCTCAAATAAATTAATTTAAAGGTAGTATACTTGTGGCAAATTTTAGAAAAATTAAAATATTTCAAAATGGCCTTTAAGATTATGTTTAAAATGGGTATTAAAGAATATTTTTTCTTAATAAATAAGTTTTTTTTAAATATTGATAATTTAAGGGTAGTTTACAAATAACTTATTTTTTAAATTATGTTTCTAAGATTGAATACAAATATGAGAATGTTTAAACGATTAGATGGTACCATTTATTTTATTTGGACTCATGATTAGTTTCATATGAAAGTTGTGTGGGATTTTTACAAATTATAGTACTATTTTGCCACCTTAAATTTGTTTCTAACCGCAAGTATAATTATCATAACCTTCTAGGTTACAAAGTTTTACTTGTTAGTAGTCTACTCCATACTTCAATAAGTGTGATAATAAATAAAATACTACTAATCATATTATGCAAATCATAATTTTGCCACCATATTATCAAAGATCGAACATTCCAGGCACGCACATGAATGCTTATAATATTTGATTTTTTATTTCGTTGTCTTAAAAATCTTCTAAGATTATATTTTACTTTGATAACATTAAAAATGTATCTAATTTAAAAGTTCGTTGTTGTTGTTGTTGTCAGTCAGTGTTTCAGTCCTTATCCTAATATATTTGTTCTTGATTTGGTAACACACCATTTTGTCAATTTCACTAGCTAATTGAATTACAAAGCATTTTTCCTACCCAGATATTTTGATTTTTTCAATTAAATAATAATACTAATTGTAATATATGGCTTTAGTATTGTCTACTGTCAGATTATTGGTGGTTCAATAACCCGATGAGAGATTTCTCGAATTAGGTAATTAATAGGAGAGAACAATGATGTGGGGTTGGCATAACGATATAATATTTGAAATATGTATTCAAGTTTATTAAACACAAGGCAAATGAAATACATCAAGATTTCTATAGAGGAATGTTCGCAATCATCAAATGCTAATAGTCACAATATGTCAATATGGACCAGAGTCAAGTTGTATTAAAAAATACTATTAAAAAAAGAATGTCTGCATCTTACAATCAACAAATAAATTACTTACTAAAGAAGTTAAGGTTAGTCAATGGACACCTGAAGTTAAAGTTACACCGAGCTCAATTTATGTTAAAGTTCAGGCTCGCAAACTTTTCAAACTCCTAAAAGAGCAGCCCAGCTCTCAAATACTAAAGAATTATCAATAAGTATAGATAAGAAAAAGAACAATATAGAAACGAACAATAGTTAGGCCGCGAGGCTCGGGCAAATACCAAAACAAATTAAACTATGCATCTAGAAATTTATCTTTAAGGAGTTACGGTTGCAACCTAATAACTTAAGGAGTTATATTAAAGCACTCAATATGAATAGAAACTAAAGCAAGCTATAACTCAGCAAATCTGAAGATTTGTTAGGAAATATCCGGACCAAGACCATGAGAAAACTGAGTTTTCTAATCAAAATTGTATAAGCCAAGTCCTAATCTTCAATGGCTATGATTAGTACAACTAACATTTCATGTTCAACACCGATAATCAATAATTAATTTCAAACATAAACTAATGCAGGAGCCACAAGTCCCAGCAGCAGCTGATGGATAACAGGCTCTCATAAGATAGAGTTGAAAACATGAGCCACTATTAGCTTTTTTCTTGTTTCCCACACGTTGCTCATCAAACATGATAGGATGAAACATCATGAACTTACAAATAAAATATGTGTATATTAATTACCTATTTAGGTCCTCGACACTATGTTGCAAATCCCATGTCTCTTAAGTCGGGACATTATTGTCTAGCGACAAATAACTACGTTACTAGCACATTATAACTTAGTGCATTATTCTGATCTTAAAGTTAACATTATACTACATGCATAAAAGCAAGTTCAAACTAAGAACTTATTAGAAAGATCAGATAGGAACTGAAAGCTGAAAGAGTCCTGCTTGTTAGACTAAAAAAAAACTCACTAGGGCAAACAAACAATATTATAACATATCAAATACTAGGTCATTCATACGCCCAGACCTGGGTTAGCAAGAATATTCTACATTATATCTGCTGAGACGTCTCATCTTCTTCGAGCGGGGGTGACTGTTGGATCCACCATATAGAAGCGTAGTTTGTTTGTTGTTAAAAAAAGACCTACGTCACTCGGCGAGCGAGCAAACAAACAGGACATGTAAGTATAACTGTGTATGACTTGACTAGAACACCTGATCTATACGCCTTTAAATTAGACTAAAAGAGAGGGAAGGAAGTGGGGAAAGGTGACCAATAGCGTGGTAGATTCATCCAATTGAAACCACATAGGTGGCGAGGCGGGCGGGGAATTGCGTCGGCTTTGCGTTTCACTTGTTCCAGCTTAGACAATGCTAGTTTTTTGTTTTTGTTGTAGGTTACTCAATAGGGACAGTTTATTAGTTGAAGCCCGATCCGTTAGGCGAAGCTGCTCAGCGAGACGTGTGGGCTGGTTATGTCAAAAACAGTATTACCAATTGTAGATAATTTTAGTGACCCCTTTTATTTTAATTTTGAGTTATTTTGGATTACTAAAGCTAGTATGTGAGGGCTCTATGCGATTAGCCCGTCACAGTTAAAAGGTAGTAATACAAAATAATATGTAAAAAATAAACTTATCACCTTAGTAAATAGATTTTAGATGTTGTATTTCATATTTTAAAATGAAATATAATATTAAATAAACTTAACAATGAAATCAAAAATAACATGTAAACATAAAATACTAGTAACTAAAAACAGAAAGAGTAATGCTGAAAATACACAACAACAACAACAACAACAATAACAATAATAATAATAATAACAACAACAACAATAGCTTGCCTTTTGAAATCCAACCTCTCCTCTGCTCTTAAGAACAAGGGGAAAGTGGAAACAGACCAAGTAAGAATATACCTATTGAAAAGTACAGACAATGCATTCTGGTACGAGCTGACTGTTAGCGTGATATAAAGACAATGTGTCCTGGTACCAGATGGCTGTTAACGTGATATACAACCAATGGGTCCTGGTAAGAATTGACTGTTATCTTGATATACAGCCAATGTGTCCTCGTACCAGATGATTGTTATCATAATGTACAGGCAAGTGTCCTGTTACTAAATGACTGTTAACTTGATTTACAGCCAATGTGTCCTGCTACCAGATGGCTGTTAACGTGATATACAACCAATGTGTCCTGCTACAAGATGAATTTTATCGTGATACACAACCAATGTTTACTACCAGATAACACCGTTCATTAATTTGATTGAATATATGATATTGATCAATGTGTAGTTAATTATATTAAGTAAATGTGTTAGTAAAGCTTTGAAGATCATAACAAAGTTCGAAAATGGTGAGATTGTTCTTTAAATAAGTTGATGTAGCCTAAATATATATACGATTATTTTTGAAAAAAGCTCCCTCGGAAGGCTTTATCTCGTACCGGAATCCTCCCCTATAGTAGTGTTTAGGTAGGATAAAATACCTTTCAGAAGGAATTTTCTACTTGCGTTCTAAATGGCCGTTTATCCTTCCAAACTAATATGATAGTATTCTGGTACGAAATAAAGACCTACAAATTGGGATTCTTACTAAAATCAGGGTTTAGTAGATACCATACTTTCTACAAGTCTATAACCTAAATTATCATTTGGATGTAAGAATTATACAGAAAGTATGTCATACAAACAAATGTAAAGCAGTTTTTAGCTAGCGTGTTTCATTATAGTTATCGAACTTTCAACATATTATGGTTTCTTAAAGCAATATACAAGATATGAGCCAACTTAAAAAAATGATAATATAATAATACTTTCTACAAGCCTATAACCTAAGTGATAGTTTAAACGTATGGCAACTACAACTACACAAAGTTTATCATTCAAACAAATGTAATCAAGTTTAAGATACCGTATTCATTATATTTATCGAACTTTCAAAAGAATATGTTTTCTGAAACCAATATACAAGCTAATAACCAACTTTAAATATAAGTGTAGTGTGTTTATAGATTTCATAATAATATAATATATAAATATATATATGAATATAAGTGTAGTGTTGGCAGACTGTAACAACATGGATGATAACTACATATTTAAATATGTTAAGATATTTTATTTGTATTTGAAAAGTATTACCAGTGAAACTGAACTGTATGTCCTTTAATGTAAATGTTTCTTCAGTAAAGTGTAGAGTAATACTTCACTATTTTCACTTTTATTCATCAGAGACATGTTTTCGCATAAGAACATCGAAAGAAATCGTTAAATCTCTCCCCCCACAATGTAGCAGACGATAAACTTGAGCGTCACGCTTTGGTCCTTGTAATGTATATGTTTATGTCCACCCAGTATAATATATAGATCACTGGTACATGAGGTCTATAGTAACCCTATTATTGTGATACGTTGATATTTCCACTTTCTGAGACTCTAAATGGCGAGGAATATAATATCCATTCACATATAAATTAAAGCTATAGACACATAATCAATGGTTCACTATACCCCAATATGTTTAAAAGCTCACAGAATTTAAAGTTATCTGCGATAATTTAATTTTAAAGTGTTTTTTTTAATGTATGTGTGGGTTGGCTGGGCCATTTTACAGGGAATAGTGAAATGGAGGTGGATTGTCGCGAATTGTAGATCTTTACACTCTCTGCCTTCAAATATCAAGAAATGGGTCAGGGACCACGTTCATTGTATGCAATGCAGAAGGAATTTTTTTCTTTGATTAATACCTATTTGTTTAAATAAGTTGATAGAGATTTGGTGAAATTATATGAATCAAGCGCAGAGTTAAAAAAACAACGACAAGGACATTGACATAATTGACATTGACTATGAGGATTATTTAGATAATTTAATATATTATACCTTATTAGGTATTAATTTGAAAATTAGATGAAACTATTTTTATTATTCTTTTGAGATATGAGGAACAAACATAGGCCTATGTAAAACACTCACCAGTTAAAATGACAACTGATAAATAAATTGTGGAATTTTTTAGCTTATTAATTATGCTATGTTTTTTTAGCACGGTGTATTATTATCCGTTCGGGTTATACGCTTATGTACTAATTACGATAATGATTTTAGTGATTAAGAAGGTTATATTTAGAGGAACTGAACCCGAATTTATGTAGAGGGAGAGTGGTAAACCATTTTGAAAGAAAATCACCTTAAGTACACCCAACCGAGATTCGAATGCCCCCTCACACAATTACAATTACAATTCCACAAAAACATAATATATTTGTTTATATGTTTAAAAGGATCTTAACGTATTAAAATGTTATTTTTTAATCATTTCTTCTACTTTTAAGAGAAGGCCTTGGAAATATAAAGTAAAATTAAAGGGAAAAAAAACTATTTGTGTGTGTGGTTGTTAGCGTTTTAATGAATTAAAATAAATGAATTAAAATGTATTAAATGATAATAACAAATTTATTTCAATTATTAATTCACTTTTAATGTTCTAAAACAATAAGAAGTTTGTATATTATACTTCAATGCCAAAGATAGCAAACTAAATGAGATTTGAGAATATCAAGAGTTTCTTTCTTTCATTCCTGGCAAAGTTAAAAGATATATAGGATGGATGATAACACAACTTCTAAAGACAGATTGATGGATAATCTACGGGTTTAATTGCTATTTTGAAAAGAGCTACCAAGAAAATCAGAATAAGAATATGCTCTTTAAAGTAAAAAAATATCATAACAAAATTTTAGAGGACAATGGAACAAATCTACAACTCACACAAAATGTCAAACACCTACATGAATGAAACTACATCATCAACATTTGTAAATAAAAAACACTTATTCGTTCTTTCCTCCATAAACCTCTTTGTTTCATAAAGACAATCAATTGTTTGTGAGTATTGTTATCGTTGCTAGGCAAAATAAAACTATCTCGATGTTTTACGAAGAGTAAGAAAAACGCGAATTTGTGATCATAAAAAATAATTTGATTAATTAAAAGAAAACTATAAAATGTTTGTGGCTGTTTGGCTTACTGTTCGGAAACCATCAGAGATGTAGGTGCGCGTTGTCGAGGATGGTTTCATAGGGTTTACAATCGTCCACTACGCCGAAAGTCACACCGCAGTAAGTCACGTTCCGACTCTATATAATAAAATGTATATCTTCTATATTAATATAGTGATACACAGATAGTATTATCGGTTCTTATACCAAAATAAATATTTTGTACTCAGACAATATATCCGTTTTATATAAGAAGTTGTAGTTAAGTCAATCATAAATATATACTTATAGCACTATAAAGCTGTATTTACACATAAAATACTATCTTTACTTAGTAAACATAACATGAAAAATGTTTCTAAACAGACTATGTTCTTTGTAAGTAGAAACATTCTTGTTGTATAAAGATTGTTCGCTGTTTTTATAGTAGCATAGATTTGTTGTGACACCGTTTTTGTGTTCTGTATTGTAGTATCAAACTATTGTTAGTCAATGTTCTTGGAACATAATACTAGCATCCAAATGGTGTTACACACACACTATTTTCTTTCCTCTAATAGCATCAAAGTGTTATTATAAGTAGTTGGGGGGGCGTTTCAGATCAGTCATTTATACATAAAACTGCCTATATGTCAGAGCGTTTATATCGAAAACGTTCTATA